>VMDO01013603.1:0-57571 GCA_007922755.1 Pedetes capensis | reverse complement strand
CTTCTTCTTCTTCTTCTTCTTCTTCTTCTTCTTCTTCTTCTTCTTCACTTAGGGATGAACCCAGGGCCTCATACATAATTTTCAGGTGCTCTGCCATTGAGAAGCATCCTCAACCCATTTTTTATATTTTTATGTTGAGATAGAGTCTCACTAAATTACACCGGCTGCCTCTGGCCTCAAACCTGTGATCCTCTTGCCTCTGCCTCCCAAGTTTTTGGGATTACATGTGTCCACCACCACGTCCAGTTTAGCTTTCCCACTTCTTTTGCCACATTCCCACACACTACCATGTTTTCTTCCACTATACCTATCTATAAAATATGCTTACCTCTACAGTTATCCCTGGAGATGGACATCATTTTTGGGAGAGTGGCAAGTCAGTGGGAAAAGAAAAAGGAAGACCCCCTACTAGATGGAATGGGACACAGTGTCTACAACAATGGGCTTAAGCATAAAAGAGTTTGTGTGCATGGCATGGTGACGTATTCTGTTTCATTCTGTTGTACATAGGGTCATTATGATTTGGACCTGACTTAATGGCACTTAACAACACAGTTCTCAGGCAAGCTAATACATATCGACATATATGTTCCTCTGTTTGGAGCACACTTATGTGTCTCTTTAGCTAGACCAGTTCCTACTGATTCTTCAAGACTTGTCTTGTGCTTTGTATACTATGAGAAGTACTTCCTATTTAGCCCAGGTTGAGTGAGGTGCTCTTTCACATTTCAGTAATAAACTTGATTTCAGTGTAATCACTGTAATTTGACTTGAACATATCTCTCTTCACATTTGCTCCTGTTGAAGATGGACACCTTATTTCTCATACGAGAAGGTCACAACTTATGAGGGTGATGAATCTGCAGATATATACAAAAGAAAGGTCCATAAAAATACCAGATGACTTATAGAAAGCACCCTGAAAAGTAGTAGAATTATATGTTCAAGTGGAGATAAGAGGAGGTACAGTGGAGAAATTAAAGCCCTTATACATTGCTGGTGGGAACATAAATGGTGTAGGAACTTTGGAAAAGTTCCATTCTTAGGTATAATATATATCCAAGAGAAAGGAAAACACCTGTTGGCCCAAAACGTGTACAAGAATGTGCATAGAAGCATTACTCATATAGTTGAACTTTGAAAACATGATGCTAAATGAAAGAAGCCAGTTGTGAAAAACTACATATTGCATGATTCCTTATCTATATAATGTTCGGGATAGGTAAATGTATACAGTGGACTAATGGTTGCCTAGGATTGGGGTGAGATTGTGAGAGATGGGAGAGGAAAGGGGTGACTACTAAAGGTGTGGATTTTTCTTGGGGAGCTATGAAAATATTCTAATATCAACTATGGTGATGGCTGCATAAGTCTATGAATATACTGAAAAACACTGAATTGTACACTAAAACAACCAATAAACACAGATTACTGTGGAGAGAGTATTTCCTAGAGTTGGTGGGATTTGGATGCACTGATAAACAAGTGATATGAAAAGCAGAGGTGGTGTGCTGTAATGGGTAAACATTAAATTCTTCTGTTGGGGAGATCTGGATTTACATTCTGCTGTGCTACTTGTTAAGTTACCCTAAGTCAGTATTGTCATCTAAAAAGTGAATATATTAATATACCTACTTTATAGATTTACTATAATGACAAATTAGATAATGGACTTAAAATATTTAACCAAATTCCAGGCAAATGTTCAATAAATATTAGTTACTATTATTACTATAAATATGCTTAATATTGAATATTGGATTAGGTGGGACAGAGTAAGCATGTAAATATTTAAGTGGAAACTCCCAGATCCTCATCTGAAGTTTCATGTAGAAAGAAAGAGACAGAGATATAATGATATAAAGGTAATTTTACTCTCACGTTTAAGAAGTACTTATTGAATACTCCCTTTTTTCCAATTCTAGACTGCTGGATATAAAAGAGGTGGTTTATTTAATTTACAAATGAGAAGTAATCCTTGATAGGGTGGTCCAGTAGGCAAGTAAAAAATATGTGTAAGAAAGCATCATATTTTCTATAATAGAAACTCAATTGCTGTATTTACAAAGAAGGGCGTGGAAAAAGTGCGTAAAAGAGGTGATCTGCTCAATATTGAAACTAATTATTAAAGACAGCCCTGTACTTACTGGATGCTTTTCAGGATCATGCTGATAATTTCCCCTTTCAGTACACAGCAGAGACTATAGGTTTGAGCCAGTTTTGTTCAATAGAATGAGGAGAGAAATAATGCCCAATACGCTCAAGAACGTCTTTTATAGAGCAGATATGAATATTCCAGAGACTTATGCTCAAAATACCCATTACTAGACTGTAAGCTCCTCGATGGCGGACATCTTGAGTGTGTCTTGCTCACTCTTGGATTGTTATCATGTGATTCATTGATTTTAGGTAAATGGTATATACTCAATAAGAAATTGTTAAATGAATGTTCTCCAAATTCCTCCATGGCAAAAATGGAAGAATCTTTAATACACTGTTGAACGCTTTTGCCTGTTATTGACATTCTGAAATGGACAAAAGAACTTTACATAACCATTTTCCCTTTCAAATAAGCTAACAAATATGTCATTTCCTGCCTCATTTTCTTCAGGAGAAGTGGTTTGACTGAAAAGACTTTGAAAAAAGGATGGCTTGGCAGCTAAAAATACTTTCTCTGTAACAAAGGTGACATGTATGAACTTCTGTGCTCTGGAGTGGAAGACAAGAGCATAAATCCTTCTGGGGCAGAGTTGTTTGAAGTCTCTAGTGGTGTAGAGAGGCTCTTTGTTGGGCGCGTCCTGGTGCTTATGTCTAGTCATCAAATGTTTCTTCAGCACTTACTGCATGGTAAGCACTTTGCTCAGTTATTTTTCACTGGAACGCTTCTTCCAAGCGGTGAAGAGTTTAGGAGGGCTCTTCTCACAGCCAATTTTACAAAGTCCCAGATGGGACTGATAGTCTAATCTGGCATATGGTTTTATTTTTACACTGATGAGGCATAGAAATAGGGCCTGTCACTCAAAGGGAATGAGAAGCTATAATAACGTCGGGGAAGTGTAAATAGGGGTCACTCTATTTCAGAGGGCAACTCTCTTGAGGACCATGCAAACCAGGGTTGGTAGCAAGCCTCTGAACACCCTGCCGCAGGCAATGACCACGTGATGCGCACGTATTCCTTGAGTGACGCTCGCAGTCTTGGGCGGGCCTTAGCGGTAATCAACTTCCGGGGGCAGAGGTGTTGGAAGCCGGGTGGTGCGTGGGCTGTCCCAACTTAGGTTCTCCGGGCCTCGGTCTACCCACGGGGTCTGGGGTCGTGTCCCGGTGTGCGTGTGGGGGTCTCTGTGCTGGGGGTGGCTCCCCTGGCAGCGTGGGTGAGCAGAGCAGCGGCGGCAGCGCTCGAGAACGGGGAGCAGGTAAATGACGCTCGCCTTCCGGGCCTGGGTCTTGGAGCAGGGCGCGCGAGGCCGGCGGGCAGCGCCCCATCTGGGCTGGGAGCGGGATGGAGCCTCCGCCGCCGGGACCCGGAGTCAGGGGGGCGTGACCCGCCGCTGGCGGGAACCGAGCCTGGTTGCCTGGGCCGGCAGTGCCGAGCGGTTTCTGCTGTCGCTGGCAGGCATCGGCACCTGCACGTTCCGGAACCGAGTGTTTTGGAAAGTCTGCGCACAAGTACACGTGGTTATTGTGTGACCAAATCCCCCACCGAATGGATACCTGCCTGATCCTTGCCGAGCTTTCCCCTTCTGCGTCCGTCTTTATTTTTTCCAAGCACACCGGAGTAAATTCTCTGCCGCGTCCGCCAGCCACATTTCCTCATAGTGACCCGGGTCACATGTTGCAGCAAAAGTGGCATTTCGGAGTTAGGACAGGAAACAGTAACTTTGCCAAGTAGTGAGATATCCTCCGTCCCCGTGAGCGCGACCCGGTCCCCGCAATAAAGATGTTTTTTCTATCTACGCGTGTCGCCAGCGGCGGAGGAAAGCTTTGGACACAGTCTACTTTAGGCTTTACTTTAAGGAGTGACAATTCTATTAAAAGCATTGCTGAGTGTTTTTTTGGTAGGATAAGCTTGCTGCTTCTACTCTTACTTGCTTTCTTGATGTGAGTTGGGGCCCAGCCTGAATGCCTGGAGTGTGAAGTCTTGGCCACAGCTGGAGGTGACTCAGCCGCCCCTTAGCGAATTCGGACTCTCTGCTTCCCTCCTCCTCTCAACTGGCAGATACTGATGGCATCTTCCGCTCTAAATGTTTATCCAGGCTGGGGTTGGTTTATGGCTTTTGGAAGCAGTTTGCATATTGCATGGTGGGTTGTGGTGGGCTGATACTTCATCTTATTATTGGGTGGGCTAAAATTTCACCTCACAACTTAAGGCAAAAACTGCAGAACATTTAGGTGGGTGCCATGACAGAGACTAATAAGTTTCCCTTGTTCTCTGCTATTGGAGAACTCTGCACTTGCCATCATCTATGCTATAGTTTCTGTTGCTTTAAGGGGCTTGATTGTTCAGTACCAGTTAGGTAAATGGAGCAGGATTGATGCCACGCAAAGTGCACCTGCGTGGTGCTCCCTGACATGTGTGATATTGTGTGGTAGAGAATTGCCCTGGTTACAAAGTTTGGTATACTTTAGTCTGGTTAGGAGGTGGTTCTGTGGATTGGGAAGTCTTATTGTGAACTTGTTGCCTAGCAACATTAATAAGCCAAATGGAATAAACATAAAGTGATGAAAGTGACACCTTACCTCTCAACTTTTATTAAATGGAAAAATGTATCTTCTTTTTGGAGTGATTGGCTGAAAGCGTCTGAGACTTTATTCATCTTAATACTTAGACAAAAAGTAAATCATAACAAGGAGGAGATCACTTTTTTTTTAGTGGTAGTAAAAAAAGAGAAGAAAGGTAGTTAACGATGAACTTTTCTGAAGCTTATCTGGTCAGACTCACCAGCTCTTACAAAATTTGTAAAGCATATAGAAGTTTTACAAATAAAGAAAGCTGTTTGAAGGTTTAGTATCCTTTTGATAGCACAAGTTAAGTGAGTGGGAGTGGATTAGGGTGGATGAGATATTTCTATTTAGTAAAATGAAAGTGGAGTGTTTAGTTGTTTCAAGCTGTAGCTCATAATCACAATTGTCCTTTATCCTGTTTCATGTGACTTTTGATCTTCCTGTAAACCTCATCAAATTTTATTTCCTGTACAAAAAATCAGAAGTTTAAAGAGACAACTCTCTTTAGATGAACTCTTGGTATCCATGTATACCTATTTCCTATTTAGTAGTGATACATTTTTTTAGATTTGTAACATTTTAAGGGTTTTTGGTTTCCTATTGTCCTTCCTGCCTTACTCCCGTGTCCATAAGCTACGTTTAGCTTATTTAAATAGATACATATATTTCCAAAAGGCATGTGCTGTTTCTTTTAAAATGTAGATCTTTTGAGGTATACTTTACAATGGCAGCAAAAAAGTTTTTAGTACAGGATTATATGAACTGACAAATGCATGGTCGTGTAACTACCACCAGCAATCTAGACAAAGAACATTTGCATCTTTCTGAAAAGTACCCTCCCACAGGTACTGGCAACCTGACCTATTCTCTGTTCCTATAGCTTTCCTTTTTCTGCAATGTCATATAAATGGAATAATACTGTAAATGGCCTTTTGTTTCTGGTTTCACTCACTTAATGCTTTTGTAATTCATCTGTGTTGACACATGTATCGGTGCTTTGTTCTTTTTTAATTAACAAGTAGTATTTCATTGTTTGAATATATCATGTTTATTCACCAGTTGGTGGACATTTAGGTTGTTTTCAGTTTTGGCATTTAGGAATGAAGCTGCCATAAACCTTCATGTACAATTCTTTATACACTCACAGTTAGGTCTTTGTATAGACATTGTTTTTCATTTCTTTTGGTTAAATATCTGGAAGTAAGATTCCTCGGCCAGGTGGCAAGTGCATGTTTAACTTTGTATGGAATTATCAAACTGTTCTCTTTCATTCTACTTTCCTACCAGTGATATTTGATGGTTCTAGTTGCTTCTATCCTGGTCAGCACTTGGCATTTAATTTTTAATTTTAGCTATTCTAATAGATATTTAGTGATAACTCATTGATGTTTTAATTTGGATTTTTCTGTGGACTAATGTCTAACACCAGTTTTCTATACAATTATTTGCCATCTGTGTATCTCTTTGGTGCAGAATCTGTTCAAATCTTTAGTCCATTTTTCTTGCTGCTGTTGCTGCTGCTGCTGCTGCTTCTTCTTCCTCTCCCCACCCCCTTCGTCTTCTTAGTCGTCTTCTTCTTCTTGAGTTACAAGAGTTTTGTACAGTCTGGACAGAAATCCTTCATCATATATATGTTCACAAATATCTTCTTTTGCATCTATGGTTTGTCTTTTCATTTTCTCAATAGTGTATTTCCAGGAGCAAGCGTTTTCAGTTTTGATGAAGTCTAATTTATCATTTTTTTTCTTTTATGATTTGTGTTTCTGTGTCCCAAGAAATTTTACTTAATCCAAGGTTGCAAGGTTATTTTTTCTTGTTTTCTTCTAGAATTTTTATAGTTTTAGATTTTCTATTTAGATCTCTGATCTTAGAAAGTTATTTTTTGTTTATAAAGTGACGTGTAGATCAATGTTCTCTCCCCCTTCCCACTTTCTTTACATGAATGCCTAAGTCTTATAGCATCACTATTGGAAAGACTATTGTTGTTGTTGTTGTTAGGTGCTGTCGAGTCGGTATCCGACTCATAGCGACCCTCATAGCGTTTTCAATGGCTGACTCTTTCGGGATTGTCTTGGGAGTGGATTGCCAGGCCCTTCTCCCATTTTTGCGGTGCTGGGAATTGAACTCGGGGCCTCAGAGACAGCAGCGCAGCACACTACCCACTGAGCTAAATCCCAGCCCAGGAAAGACTATTACTATCCTTCATTACATTTTTTAGGCACCTTTTTCAAAAATGAATTGACTGTATGCCTATCTGTTTCTGACTCTCTATTGTATTCCAGATATGCCTATCTGTTTCTGGCTCTCTATTGTATTCCATCATTCTGTGTATTTCTCCTTTGGCCAAAACCACACTGTCTTTATTATTGTAATTTATAGGGTCATTATGAGTTGGACCCAACTTGAGGGCACCTAACAACAACAACAACAACAACAACAACAACAACAACAACATAGGGTTGCTATGAATAGGACCCAACTTCATAGCACCTAATAATAACAACAAAATAGTATGTCTAGAAATCAGAAAGTCTAAGTCCTCCAAATTTCTTGTTATTTTTCAGATTGTTTCTGTTGTTCTAACTCCTTTTCCTTCCATGTGATTTTTAAAAACAACTTACCTATTTCTATGAAAATGCATTGTGAGATTTATTAGGATTGCATTAAAGTTATAGATCACTTTGGGGTGCTTCAAAATCTTAACAATGTTATTTTCTAATCCACTAATAAAATGTCTCTTCATTTATTCAAGAATTAGATTTCTTCCTATGTTTTTATACTTTGAGCATAAAAATCTTGTTCATATTTTGTTAAATTTATATTTAACTGTTTTATGCTATTTGGTGCTATCATAGTAAATGATAACCTTAAAAATATCAATTTCCAGTTATAAATAGATGTTTTATATAGCCCTAATCCCACAACCTTGTTAAACTCATTTATTAGTTTTATTGGCCATAGTAGACTCATTTTCTACATAGAAAATCATGCTGTCTGCCAAAACAGACAGTTTTGTTTTGTATTTTCCCATCTCTTTGTATTTTATTTCATTTTCTTGTCTCATCACACTGGCTAGAACCTCCAGTTATGTTGACTAAGACAACTCACAACAGATATTCTTGTCTGGTTATTCATTTTAATAGAGAAGGTACATAGTCTTTTATCATCGGTCAGTTAGCTGCAGGGTTTTTGTAGATACTATTTTAATCATATTGAAGTTTTCTTTGACTCCTGGATTGCTTAGAGCTTTAAAAAATTTTAACCACAAATGAATGTTGTATTGCTTTGAGTATAGAAATTATAGTTAAAATAGAAAGGTACCCCTACATTATTCTGAGACAAATCATGGTAGCTTTTGTCAATCTTTTTCTTTTGCCTATGTATTTTAAAATAAAATTACAAATATTTTATATTTTGCTTTTTCACTTAGTATCACATTGTTAGTACTTATTACATCATGAATATTTTTCTTTTTGAGAACTTGATTTGTAATGGTTATGGGCTATTGTGTCATATATATCTATCGTCGTTTAATTATTTTCTCATTGTCCATAAAATTTCATAAGTTTTCTCCATTCATATTAACATTAGATCTTTGTGCTTAACTCTAATAATATTCTTTTTTATTTATTTCTAAAAACATGCTGGTCCCTCAGTGAATGAAGTTTTTTTTTTCACGTTCTACATATGCATTTGTCTCTTTGAGTCATTTGGTGTTCTTGGAATTTGTCATCTAAGCTGTTTATAAGACAAATTTTGAAGTCAGTGTTGTTGCTTTTGGGGATGTCACATTAAGGTAGAATCCTTGAATTTCAGAAACTCAAGTTTCCTTAGAGATTATATAGTTCAAATCATTTATTTTGTAGATTTAGAGTCTTGAATTATTAAATGACGTTTTCTTTTCATTGTTATTTTGTTGCCACTGATCTCCATAGAATTCCTGATGTATGTAATATACCACCTATATTCTTCTTTTGATAAGAATTCTGGAACTCTTTTTGGCCTAACATCATGTAAAACCCTTATGTATGTTGTGCTTTTAAATTCTAGCTCCTAGTTTTTGTTAGTGGATTTTCTTTCTCATTTCGTAGGTGAAGAAACCGAGTCTTTGAGAAATAAGCAAACTTTTGTAAGGTTGTGTTAATAGTTAGTGGTAGAACTAGAATTTGATCACGGATCTTCCTGATCCTCCTGAATCTTTTAGTCATAGGCTACATGACCAAAAGTTCTTTGAGGTGTTTTATACTTAGTGTCTTTATTTTGAATCTGTCAGTTTTAATGCTCATAATAAACTCACTAAGACAACAAATAACATGAGAATTTATCAGTACTTCTAAAGTGTTCAGTCTGATTTATATCCTTTAAACTCTGACTTTATTTTCTATTTTTAAATTCGACATTGTTTGCTCTATATTCTCTTCCCCATCAAATCCTTAATGCAAAGATTATTGTTGACTATGTGCACATGGAGTCCTACTTAAAGAATTAAGAACATTGAGGCTATAACAATTTTTAAATTTTAAAATAAGAATTTTAAATTCTAACAGGAATTTTTTTCTTTGTTTGCTTCTTCTTCTTCTTCTTCTTCTTTTTCTTCTTCTTTTCTTTTCTTTTCCTTTTTTTTTTGAGACAGGGTCTTGCTGTGTAGCCTATCCTGTCCTGGAACTTGCTGTGTAGCTTAGGCTGGCTTCAGACTCAGGATCCTTCTGCTCAGCCTACTGAATTCTAAGGTTACAGGCGTGTGCCACTTGCCTAACTCTCCAACATGTTTAATAAATGAAGACTAGAGATAGTACTAGCTACTTTAAAATGTACCATGTTATAATTCTAGTAAAATGGTTTATCTTCCTTAGAAGAATATGTGAATTTTGGTGTTTATGTTGTTGTTGTTCTTACATGCCATCAAGTCAGATCCTACTCATAGTGACTCTAAGTACAGCAGAATAAAGTACTAACCAGCCCTGTGCCGTGCACATAATCTTTTTCTGTTTGAGGCCGTTGTTACAGCCACTAAGTTTCTTCTCATTTTAAGTCATACCCCATCAGCAAAAAGAGGTCTTAAGGGCTTTACTCCATTTTCATCATTAAGATAAAACTACCTTGAGGAGGCAGCTCTTCCCCAGTTGTCTTTTGAGTGCCTTCTAACCCTGGGGGCTCATTTTTCTGCACTGTATTTGACAGTGCTTCTCTGCTATTCACAGGGTTTTCAGTGGCTAATTGTTTTGCGAGTGGGTTGCTGGGTCCTTCTCCCTAATCTGTCTTAGTGTGGAAGCTCAGCTGAAACCTTTCCACCATGGGTGGCCCTGCTGATATCTGAATTACTGGTGGCATAGCTTTCAGCATCACAGCAACATGCAAGCCCCCACAACATGACAAGCTGACAGACATGTGGGAGTGTGTTTATGTGGTGTGTTTCAAGACTAAATTCCTAACTATAGCGGAACCTCAGTGTGTGAACTGTTCTGTGCTCAAACATTTTGGTCCTTGACCAATATTTTTATGAGAATTTTGGTTCCATGCTTGACCACTTGCTCTGCATTTGACCCCTGTGCTAAAACCCTTATGAGATGCCACACTTACCTGTGATGAGTCTTATTCCCATTATATTAGTCAGTTGTCCTCCCTGTAGCAGAAAACCCAGTCCAAAGTAACTTATGGCAGAAGAGGATTGTTAGGAGCTCAGAGTTAGAGAATCAGTCCATAATGGCTGTAGGGCAGGCATGGTGGTGACAGAGTCTGTTCCTGATGACTTCATGGCATGGCAGACCAGGAACAGAGAGAGACTTGAGCCTTGGGTCTGGGTTGGGGGAACCTGTAAAGGCCATCTCCCAGAGACATCTCTTTCCCAAAACTACAAGCTGCCTCCCAAAGTTTCATAACCTCCCAGGACAGTGCCACCAGCTGGGGACTGAGTGTTAAACACACATGACCTTTGAGGGAGGGACACTTCCTATTCAAATCATGACACTCCTGGCTTGGCCCGCAAAGGTCCATGGCCACCTCATAATGCAAAATGCATTTAGTCCGATTTCAAGAGCCCCCCAAATGTTAACAGTCTCAACTGTGTTTAAAAGTCCAAGTCCAAAGTCTGCACTGGGACTCAAGGCAAACTTAGCTGTGGACCCATTGAAAACAAAAAAAGCAGTGATATACTTCTAACATGTAATGGCACAGAGTAAGCATGCCCATTCTGAAGGGGAGGAATGGGGGCACAGAAAGGAAAGGTCAGTCTGTAGCAAGACCAGTATCTTGCTGGACAAATTCTGCTGCTGTAAGTTTGGCATCTGGCATCATCGAACATGGTTGGTTGGCTGTGCCACTCTGATCTTGTCACAAACAGCCCTCCTGGGCTGGCTCCAGTTCTTGCTGGCAGGCAGCTTCCCTTGGTAGAGGCTTCCCATTGCTGGTACCTCTAACCTCCTTGGGTCTCCATTACTGCTTGGGTATCACCCTCAATCTTCGTGCATCAACCATTCAGGGGCTCTACACAGGGCACTTGACCCTTGCATACATTCCCTGACCTTGCAGGCTATTTTCTGGAACCTTGGTGGCAGCCTCCATAGCTCTTTAACTCTTACGTTCTTCATGCCCCCAAAACCAGCACCACTTGGATATTGCCAAGTTTGCTGCTGAATCAAGAGGTAGCTTCACCCTTTCCAGCTATAGCCATAGCAGCAGTGGACTCCATGTGCCCAGCCTGAGAAACCATTTCCCTGGGCTGACCCCTTTCAGCAGAGTATCCTGGAGGCACTCCTTTTTCAAACACTCCCTTTTCAGACAGTCCCTTTTCAAATGGGTTTTTAGTCTTGAACCCTGAGTCTCTAATGGGAGGGGTCTGGCTGATTCTTTTTATGCCCAGACAGAATTTCTTTGTCCCAGTGAAAGGGTTGAGACTTTCATTTACTGGAGTGCAGGCTTATCTCTTTAGCAGCTAAGGCCTCCTGGCCCAAACTTGCGCTATCCAGAGTAACCTTAGACAAACCACAGCCTTTTCCCTCTTAAACTGCACATTTTCTGTACCTTGTTTTTTCTGGGCCTTTTGTTATATATTTTCTGTATAAATCTGGCTAACAGAAAGCGACAACCATGCTACACTGCCTGTATCCTGTCATCCTCATGATATTTCTTTTCCCAAATTAATTAGTCAATTGCTTTTAAATTTGTTGTTGTTAGGTGCCCTTGAGTCAGGCCTGACTCATAGTCATGACTCTCATAGGGTTTTCAATGGCTGTTTTGGGATTGTTTTCAGGAGTGGACTGCCACATTTTTCTCTTGTTTTTCTGGTGCTGGGCATTGAACACAGGTCCTCAGAAAGTGCAGAGCAGTGCTTTACCAACTGGTCTAAACCTCAGCCTGCCTTTAAATTTAGTGTCACTCAAGTATTGTTTTGTTGCTAGATGCCGTCCAGTCATGTCTGACTCATAGCGACCCTCATAGGGTTTTTAATGACTGATTATTTTGGAATTACTTCAGGAGTGGATTACCATGAACTTCTCCTGTTTTTGTGGTGCTGGGCATCGAAGCTAGGACCTCAGAGACTGCAGAGTGGCACTCTACCAACTGAGCTAAACCCCAGCCCATTAGTGCCCAATAAAGTCCTCATTTTTCCCTAAACCCTGTGAGGTCTATTTGAGTTTCTGTCTACAGAGGTGTTCTGATTTTTTTTTTTTTACTCTCATTGGAACTGCCCCTCAAGCCCTCTAGGGCTTCTCTCTGCCCTGTATCTCTCACCTTTTCCAGATTCCCATAAAAAAGTTTCAAAGGCCTAGGAACCACATGGTTAGGTTTACTTTTATTTAGGAGAATTCAGAACTTCAGCTGTAGTAAAGACAATGCTGTAGCATTATGCAAGATCCATCAATATGCTTCATGGATATGTTCACAGATGGGGTTTAAATGAATATCATTAAAAATACATGCTTAGAAATCAATAAAAGTTAGTGATTAAAGGTGAGATTAAGTATCATTTTAATTTTGGATTTAACGACAACAACTTGAGGTTATACTCTTTGTTCAGTCTGCCCAAATTGGGCATGCAAAGCAAAATAAGCCTATAAAAGCTGAATGGCGTTAAAGAGGCCATCCTAAATCAGAAGACAAGTTGAAATGAACACTTGTATTCTGTTCTGCCAAGTGGGAAAAATATTTAATAAATGATGGTATTTCATGAGATATTAAGATGTTTTAAGTTTCTTCTATTGTCTGTTACACAGAATTTTTAAAAATTATTTTCTCTTTTTATCCATACTGCCAATTTCTACCTTTTGATTGGAGTGTTAAATCCACTTACAGTTAATGTAATTACTGATAAGGTAAGACTTATCCTGCCATCTTACTCTTTATTTTCTGTATATCTTTATGTGTGGATGTATGTGATTTTTTTGTTCTTTAATTCCTATCTTTTCTGTCTTACTTTGTAGTAAATAAATGTTTTATTGTATTATTTTAACTCCATTATTTCTTAAAATGTTACCACCTTAATGGTTCCCACTGAGATTGCAAATAACATCTTATTTTATAACAATCTAGTTTGGATGAATACCCACTTAGTTTTGAGTTTATAAAAAGTTTGCTCCTATATGGTTCCATTCTTTCCCCTTCTTTTATGCTATTGTTGCTAGTTTATCTTTTTTACATTGCATGCCCATTAGTACAGATTCGTAATTTTTGCTTCATTCGTCTTTTAAATCACAGAGGAGAAAGAAAGAGTCACAACAAATATACATTTATATTGCCCTTTGTATTTACCTATGTAGTTACCTTTACTAGAGCTCTTAATTGCTTTTTGTGGAATCAAGGAACTATTTCTTGTCCTTTCATTTCAGTCTGGATTCCTATTAATATTTCTCCTAGATAAGATCTAGCAATAAAGTCCCTATATTTTTGTTTATCTGGGAAAGTCTTAATTTCCCCTTCATACTCAAAATTAATTTTTCTGGACTGAGAATTCTTAGTTGATATTTTTTATCTGTCAGGATTTTGAATGTGTTTTCTCACTGCTTTATGATTCTCTTGGATTCCCATGACGTTTTGTGAGAAATCAGATGTGAAATCTTATTCCTTATTTGTGATCAATTGCTTCTCTGTTGCTGCTTTCAAGATTTACTCTTTGTCTTAGTCTATCAGAGGTTTGATTATAATGTGTCAAAGTGTGGAACTCTAGAAGATTATACTATTTATAGAGTTTGTTGAATTTTTGGGGTGTGTAGGGTAATATTTTTCATCAACTTTGGGAAGTTTCAGGCATTATTCTTTAAACATTCTTTCTGTTCCTTTGTTCTTTTTCTAGTATTGTTATAATGCATATGTTGGTATGTTTGATGGTTTCCTACAGGTTTCTGATGCTGTGTTTATTTTTCTCCTTTGTTTTTTCTTCCTGTTCCTCAGACTAGATAATTTTGATTGACCTATCTTTAAGTTCACAGATTATTTCTTCTGCCAGCGCAGAAGTACTATTGGATCCTTCAGTTAATTTTTTAATTAAATTATTTTGCTTTCAACTCTATAATTTCTACTTACTTATTTTTTATGATTCACTAATAATCTGTGTTTATGCTGGGTGCAGTGGCGCACTCCTGTAATCCCAGCATTTTGGGAAGGCGGAGGCAGGAGGATTGCAAGTTTGAGACCAGAGGCAGTCTGCATAATTTAGAGAGACCCTGTTTCAAAAAGTAAAAAAAATGGACTGAGGGTGCAGCTCAGTGGTACATTACTTGCAAAGCATGCAAGTGCGAGACACTGGGTTCAACCCCCAGTACCACACACACAAAAACAAAACAAAACAAAACAAAAAATTCCCAACCCAGATCTGTGTCTACAGCCATACCACCCTGGTGTCTGATCCTGTCTGATCTCAGAAGCTAAGCAGGGTTGGGCCTGATTAGTCCTTGGATGGGAGACCACCTGGGAATACTGGGTGCTGTAGGCTTGGCAGAAGGACCCAGCAGCTCACTCCTGAAACAATCAGCCACTGAAAACTCTATAAGTAGCAGAGAAGTACTGTCAGACATAGTGCCCAGCCTGGCACAGTGTTGAGTTGTGTTTCATTCTGTTGTACATAGGGTCACTATGAGTTAGACCTGATTTGATGGCACCTAACAACAACAACAACAACAACAACAACAACAACAACAACAATCTCTGTTTGGTGAGATACTGTTATCATACTTTTTGTCCTTTAGCTCTTTGAGATAATACCTATGAGCATATTTAAAGTAGCTAAGTTTGGTGTCTTTGTCTAGTAAGGCCAATATATGAACTTCTTTACCATTAATTTCTATTAACTTCCCCCCCATCGGTGGTGTGTCCTATACTTTTTTGTTTATTGCATACCTGATTTTTGTTGTTGTTGTTGAAAACTGGACATTTAAAAATATTGAGCTGGGTGCTGTTACATATGGCTATAATCCTAGCAACTCCAGAGGCTGAAGTGGGAGGACCATGAGTTTAAGATGAAAGATAGTCTGTGCAACTTAGCAAGATTGTTTCTCAAAATGAAAAAGTGAAAAAAAGAGGTTAGGGGTACAGCTCAGTGATGGAATGCTCCGGCTTCAATCCCTTGGTACTGGAAAAAAAAATTAAATGTGATTACAGAAATAAGCTTCTCTCTCCTTCCCAGGATTTGTTGTTAGTGCTGTTTGTAGTTGCTCATGTTGCTCTTTGTGTCATGACTTTCTTTAGCTCCTCATGTAAACTCTGTGGTCTTATTTATGTGTGGACACAGAAGTTATTGGTTAGCTTGCTGGTCAGCTAATGCTTGGGCAGTTATTTCATTAACTGACTGGAACCAACGACTCTCCCAGCCTTTTCCAAGGATGTCTGGGTACATGATGGAGCATGCCTACAATACTCGGGCAAGCAGTTTACATCTCTGCTGTAGCCCTCATTTCCTATACAGAACCTGAAGTTTAGTAAGATGTGGGGCTATATCAGGTGTTTTCTGAGTGTGTGTGCACATATATGTGCATGCACGAGCACACACACATACACACAGACACACAGACACACAGACACACACACACACACACACACACACACACACACACACACACACACAGAGCCCTGAGCATGCATATAGCCCTATGCATGAGCTTGGCCTTCTAGATTTTCAGGAAACTGTTGAATCTTTTCAAAATCCCTAATGGATATCTTTTTCTCCAACTTTCCATTTTGAGATTTTGACCAGTTTATCGTTTGCACCATCTATTACCCATATCTCGGCCAGCTGTGATGTTATACAATTGCCCATATTTATTGTAATAGATGCCATCTTGGGAAAAGGTTACTGGTACTGGGAAGCTCTGAGTCAGATCAAATGAAGATAAGTATAGAGTGGCATTTTCCAGGAAACTGCTGGACAGATCAATAATGACAATTTCTGGCAATGGGGTTTTAGAGCTGAAGCCCTATTCTGCCCTTCTGGTGGCTGCTAGGCTGCTAGATTTTATTACAATTTTGGGTTTGTTCGTTTTTAAGACTCTCAAGGTGCTGGAGAGAGGGAGGTAAGGATAGGATAGGTTAAAATGCCATAGACATTGTTGTCCTTACTTAGATTCAGCCATTTTTCTTGCATACATGCTCCCTGGATTAATGCGAGCCTTTGATTAATTTCTAGAGTTCTGAAAAAGTCAACTAACAACTTTTACCACTGTTGCTCTTGTTTTGTAGAGGAGAAAATTTTTGAAGGTCCTCAGTTTCTTCGTGCTGATGCCGTGTGTAATACTTTAATGGTCCAAATTTTTCTTAATGTCACTTGATTCAGGTATATTCTACCATTTTTCTTCATCTTCATTGGCTATGTATATTATAGCCTCATAAAAGAGATCATTTGGGAATTATTCTAATTCAGATATACAGTATACAAATTTCTCATATATATTAAAATCAGTTAGCAGTAGTAGACATCTCCTAAGAGCTATGAAATTTCCACCACATAAAATCTATGATATGCTGCTATCTTTAAGAAAGTGGTCACAGTGTAGTTGTTAGGTGCTGTGGAGTCGGTATCTGACTCATAGCGACCCTACTTTCAACAGGTGAAACAGTATTGTCAGTGTTTCTTTTCTATTCATAGGGTTTTCAATGGCTGATTGATTTTTGGGAGTGGGTTGCTGGGTACTTCTCTCAAGTTACAGTAGCTGATGTTTCCTGGTGGTCTCCCATACAAGTACTAACAAGGCCAGATCCTGCTTAGCTTCCAAGATCTGACGGGATCAGATGCCACAGGGATATGGCTGTAGGCTGCAGGAATTGGGTCATTTTAGGCTTGTGAATTATGACCAAGAAGTTAACGAATTGCCAAAATGATTATGCTGAATGAGCAAAGTAAAGAAACATATATTGAAGACTTACTGTGTATTATTCCTGAACGTATTATTTCAGGAAATTGAGGTTTCTGGTCAAGGAATTTTGTAGTGAAAGAAAAACAAATGGAAACCGGCTTTTTCTTTTGATTTGGTGAAAATATCTAGACATGTATTTGTGGATTCTGATGTTTTAGTTACTAAAGGTAACTGATTTTTTTCCCCATTTAGTAGAATGCTTTACATCTTACAGTATATGGAAGTCATAACTTAGGATATTACTTTCCAGTGTTGTAGAAAAAATTTACATGATTGAGGCCTTCAAATACTTGATAAAGAAGGTATGAATAAAAGGTAGTCTTACATTTTTGGTTACTTCTAATGAGAATGCATGCTGCTTTTTGTGTTTTACTTAATTTTCATCACCCTTCTACTTGAGGAAGATATAAATAGCTTGCAAGTGTTACAAATGATTATTAGAGATGCTTTTTCATATCAACATTAGTCTGTCCTGACATGCTTTATTTCTTTATTTTTTTGGCAGTGAAGCATATTGACATTTCCTCAGAAGGTAGTGCCATTAGGTATTTTTACCTTCAAAATCCAAAATTAGCAATTGTTACCATAAGCAATTACAAATTTTCACACTCATCATGAATTTAGGGATGCAAAGGATATGCTTTCTATTACTGTTTTTTTTTTTTTTTTTTTTAAAGGGAAGGTCATGTTATGCATTTCTTTTTTAAATTTCCTTTTCTTTTCCTTTTTGTTCCTTTTTTCCTTTTATTGACAAATGTTGGTGGGGTACAGAGTAATATAGCATCTACTTTTTCCATTATCCAACTATTACATCACTTTTAGTTACACTTTCACCAACTTAAAAAGTTTATAGAGCCTTTTGATTACTATGTGGTAAAACTTGTATGCATTTATGGGTTATATTCCCCTTTATTCCCATGTACTCATGAAGTTGCATCATTTACATTGAGATTATCCTCTCCCCCTTTATCCCTTTATGTTGTTGCCCCTCCCCTTCCCACCTTCCACAGTCTTCACTTCCTTTTTCTAGTCCCTTCCCTCCTTCTTTCTGCTCTGCTTATACTTCCCCATCTCAGCTAAGTTTAATTCTTTATGAATATATGCACACACATATACATATTTATGTATAGTGTTTTCTTCCTTTCAGTAAGATTCAGCTCCCACATATGAATGTGAACATAAGATATTTCTCTTTTTGAGCATGTGTGCATTCACTTAAGATGATATTCTCCAGTTCCATCCATTTTGCTGAAAATGACATTATTTCATTCTTTTTCATTGCTGAGTAATATTCCATTGTGTGTGTGTGTGTGTGTGTGTGTGTGTGTGTGTGTGTGTGTGTATGTGTGTGTATGTATCTTACATTTTTTAAATCTATTCTTCTGTTAATGGGCATCTTGATAAGGTTCCATATCTTTACAATTGTGAGGAGTGCTGCACTAAATATGGAGATGCAGGTGTCTCTGTGGTATGATGACTTGTCTCCCTTTGGATATGTTTCCAGGAGTGGTATAGCTGGTTCATATGGCAGTTCTATTTTTAATTTTCTGACATAGCTCCATACTGATTTCTAAAGTGGTTGAACTAATTTATACTGTGACCAGCAGTATAGAAGGGTTCCATTTTTTCTGCATCCTAGCAAGCATTTGTTATTATTTGTTCTGTTGGTCTTGGCTATTCTTATTGGAGGTAGATGGAATCTCAGAGTTGTTTTGATTTGCATTTCCCTAATGGCTAGGAATAGTGAACATATTCTCATGTGTGTCTTAGCCCTAAAAACTTCTTCATTTGAGAAGTATCTGATCATTTCTTTGCCCACTTGGGTATTGGGTTATTGGTTGTCTTGGGATTTACTTTCTTGAATTCTTTGTAAATTCTACAAATTAGCCCTATGCCAACTGTGTAGAATGTGAAGATTTCTCCCATTCAGTGGGTTCTTCCTTAACTCTATTGTTTCCTGTGCTGTTGTTTCCTGTGCTTTTTAATTTCATGTAATCCCATATCGCAATTCTTGATGCCATTTACTGAGCGATTGGTATCTTGTTAAGGAAATAATTTCCTATGCCTATGTGTTAGAGCATGTTTCCTATCTTTTCTTCTAGTAGTTTTAAGGTTTCTGGTTTTATGTTAGGGTCTCTTATCCATATTGAGTTGACTTTGATGCAGATTGAGAGATATGGGTCTATTTCATTTTTCTGAAGATGGATAACCAATTTTTCCAATACCATTTGTTGAAGAGGCTATCTTTTTTCCATTGTGTGTCCTTAGCTCCTTTGTCAAAGATCAGGTGGCTGTAGTTGTGTGGATGTCTCTCTGGATCTTCAATTCTGTTACATTGGTCTTCAAGCCTATTTTTATGCCAGTACTATTCTGTTTTTGCTATTATAGCTTTCTAGTAAAAAGTCAGGTATTGTGATCCTGCTATACTAGTTTTTCAGCTTAAGATTGTTTTGGCTGTACACAGTCTTTTGTGTTTCCATATGAATTTTGTTTTTTTTTTTTAATTTCTGCAGTCTGTCACTGAAATTTTAATGGGGATTGCATTAAATTTATAAATTGCTTTTGGTAGGATAGCCATTTTTACGATGGTGATTCTTTCAATCCATGAGCAGGGGAGGTCCTTCCATCTTCTATTATCCTCTATGATTTCTTCCTTTAATGTTTTGAAGTTTTCCTTGTAGTAATCTTCAGGGTCTTTTGTTAGGTTGATGCCTAAATTTTTAGTTTTTGGTGAGTTATTATAAAAGGGATTGTTACCTTAATTTCCTTCTCTTCCTGTTTACAACTGATGTAAAGGAAGTCTACTGATTTTCAGTGTTAATTTTGTATCCCACTACTTTGCTGAATAAGTTAATTAGGCCTAAGAGATATCTAGAGGAATTTTTGAGGGTCCTTTAGGTAAAGGATCATGTTATCTGCCAAGAAGGATAACTTGACCTGTTCTTTGCCTATCTGTATCCCTTTGATTTCTTTCTCTTGTGTGATTGCTTTAGCTAGAACTTCAATCACAATATTGAATAAGAGAGGAGAGAGTGGGCATCCTTCTCTTCTTCCTGATCTTACAGGTAATGGTTTCGGTGTTTCCCATTTAATATAATATTGTCTGTAGGTGTATCATAAATGACCTTTATGATGTTGAGGTATTTCCATATTATGCCATCTTCTCTAGGTTTTTTTTTTTTTTATCATAAAAGGATGTCTTGGGTTGTCCCAAGACAACCAATAACCCAGTACCCACGTGGGCAAAGGAAATGATCAGACACTTCTCAAATGAAGAAGTTTGTAGGGCTAAGAAACACATGAGAAACACGTGAGGTCTTCTCAGTATTGAGGTGATCATGCGATTTCTGTCTGCAAATCTCTTGATATGTTGAATAACACTGATGGATTTTCATGTGTTGAGCCACCCTTGCATCTGTGGAATGAAGCCCACTTGATCATGGTGTATGATGTTTTTATGGGTTGCTGAATTCAGTTTGCCAGGATTTTGTTGAGAATTTTTGCATCAATATTTATCAGGGAAATTGGTCTATAGTTTTCTTTCTTTGATGTATCCTTGCATGGTTTTGGTATCAGGGTGATGGCAGTTTTGTGGAATGACTTTGGGAGTGTTCCTTTTCTAACTTGTGAAATAATTTGAGGATAATAGGTATTGATTCTTCTTTGAAAGTTTGGTAGAATTCTGCTGTGCACCTGTCAAGACCTGGGCTTTTTTTGTTGGAGACTTTTTATTACCATCTCTATTTTGGTGAATATTATGGGTCTGTTTAGATCGCTTATGCCCTCTGGGCTTAATTTTGGTAATTCACATGTGTTAGTGAACTTACTCATTTCTTCAGTGTTTTCCTTTTTTGGGGAGTACAGTTTCTTCAATTATTGCCTGATGGTCTTCTGGATTTTGTTGGTATTGGTAGTTATGACCCCATTCTTATCTCTAATTTTTTAAATTTGAGTTTTTCTTTCTTTCTTTTGGTGAGATGGGCTGGAGGCAGGTCTATTTTTTTAATCTTTTCAAAGAACCAGCTCTCTCACTCATTAATTCTTTGAATTGTCTTTTTGATTCTCATTGGAATATTTCTGCCTTGATCTTTATAATTTCTTTCTGAGTGTTCCTTTTGAGATTGGCTAGTTGTTGGCCTTCCAGTGAGTTAAAATATGTCATTATTTATTTGGGCCTTCCCTAACTTACTGATGAAGGCACTCATTGCTATGAACTTCCCTCTTAGAATCGCCTTTTCTGCGTCCTGTAAATTTTGGTAGAATGTGTTCTTATCCTTATTTGATTGCCAAAATTTTTAAATTTCTGCTCTGATTTCTTCAATAACCTATCAATCACTCAGCAGTGTATTATTTAGGCTCCCTGAATTTGTAAAATTTCTGAGATTTTTCATGTTTTTGAGTTGTAGTTTTATTCTGTTGTGATCTGATAGGGTATAGGGGATGATTTCTATTCTTTTGTATTTTTGAGGCCATTTTCATTGACTAAAGTTGGTGTATCTCACAAAAAGTTCCATGTGGTGCTGAGAAGAATGTCTGTTCTTCATCTGATGGATGGAGTATTCTGATGACATCTATAAGGTCCAGTTGATTTATGATCCTATTTAAGTCCATTGTTTTGTTTTGATTACCTATGTATTGGTGAAAGTGGGGTATTAAAGCCTACCATATTTATTGTGTTTGGCCCAATGTGTTCCTTTATCAACCATAAAATTTGTATTTTGAAGCTACGTGCCCATATATTTAGTGAGTAGATAGATATTAAGTATCATTATAGATTCCCAGTTGACTGTTTCTTTTACTAATACATAATGTCATTCTTTGTCTCTTCTGATTTGTTTGGAATTGAAGTCTGTTCCATCCCAAAATACTATTGTAACTCCTGCTTTTGTTGTTGTTGTTGTTGTTCTGGTTGTTGTTGTTGTTTGTTTCCCGCCTGCTTGGTGTATTGTTTTCCAGCCTTTACTTTTCAGCCTTTCATGCCCTTTATGGATGAGGTAAGTTTCTCCAATGCTACATATCATGGGTTTATGTTTTTTAATCCAGTTGGCCAGTCTGTCTCTTGATTCTAAGTTACTCATTTACATTGAGAGTAATTATTGAGAGCTGCTTATTAGTGTACATCAATTTGCTACTTGTTACTATTTTTTGATTCATATTTGGCCTATGTTTTTTTCTTAAGTTCCTCTCATGTTTATTATTCATTCTTTTGATCTTGTATTTGGGTTGTCTTACCTCCTCCATATGCAGTGTTTCATTGAGGATCCTCTGCAGTGCTGGCTTGGTTGCTGAGAATCATTTAAACAAGGCATTACCATGGAATGTCTTTTTTTTATTAGAAATTTTTAATGTACACCTTAATGTGATTCATTCTGACATGCTTTTCATTGTGACATTTCCATATATGCATTTTGATGAACATCATTTATATAGGTTACCCTTTACCCTCCCCTATGCTTCCCCCCCCTTCCCCATCTAAGTCTTCTCTATCTTTTACTTGGTAATATTTTTCTATATGTCCTTGGGTTCCAGTTCTGTTTAAGATAGAAACTTTTCCTGTAGTGGTCTTTGTTTTTATCTTGTTAGAACAATTACATGCATTTTCTAGACCATTTATATTAACACCATTCTTATCTTTTTTTCCCCCACTTTTATTTTGATTCGACCGTTGAATAGGATTTTTCCTTCTTATGATATTGAATCAGCTCCCACATATGAGTGAGAACATGTGGTGTTTCTCTTTCTGAGCTTGTATTCGTTCACTTAAAATAATTTTCTCTAATTCCATCCATTTTGCTGCAAATGACCTTGTTTCATTTTTCTTGATTGCTGCGTAGTATTCCATTGTGTATATATACCATCATTTTTTTATCCATTCTTCTGTTGAAGGGCACTTTGGTTGATTCCATATCCTTGCTATTGTGAAAAGTGCTGCATTGAACATGGAGATGCAAGTGTCTCTGTGGTATATGATGACCCATTTCCCTTTGGGTAAATTCCCAATAGTGTTAAAGCTGGGTCACATGGTAGATCTATTTTTAGTTTTTTAAGATACCACCATATTGATTTCCACAGTGGTTGGACCAATTTACAGGTCCACCAACAATGTAAGAGTGTTCCCCTTTCCCCGCAACCTCGCCAGCATTTGTTGTTGTTTGTTTTATTGATCTTGGCCATTCTTACTGGTGTAAGGTGAAATCTCAGCGTTGTTTCTGAGGTCCCGAGTTCAATTCCCAGCATTGCAAAAATGGGAGAAGGACCTGGCAATCCACTCCCAAGGCAATCCCGAGACAGTCAGCCATTGAAAACCCTATGAGGGTCGCTATGAGTCGGATACTGACTCGACGGCACCTAACAACAACAACAACAATGGCTAGGGATGTTGAGCATTGTTTTGTGTGTTTCATGGCTTTATGGACCTCTTCATTTGAGAACTGTCTACTCAGTTCCTTTGCCCATTTGTGTATTGGGTTGTTTGTTTTTTTGGGAGTTTTTTTCTTGAGTTCTTTATAAATTCTAGTAATTAGACCTTTATCTGATATATAAAATGTGAAGATTTTTTCCCATTCTGTGGGATTTTCCTTGACTCTGTTAATTGTTTCTTTTGCTGTGCAGAAGCTTTTTAATTTCATGTGATCCCATTTATCTATTCTTGTTGCAATTTCTTGAGCAATTGGAGTCCTATTAAGGAAATACTTTCCTAAGCCTATATGATGGAGTGTGTTGCCTGTCTTGCCTTCTATGAGTTTTAACGTTGCTGGTTTTATGTTGAGATCTTTTATCCATTTTGAGTTAACTTTCGTGTATATTGAGAGATGGGGGTCAGCTTTCATTTTTCTGCATGTGGATGACCATGTTTCCCAGCACCATTTGTTGAAGAGGCTGTCCTTTTTCCAGTTTACTTGCTTTGCTCCTTTGTCGAAAATCAGGTGGCTATAGGTGTGTTGAGGTATTTCTGGGTCTTCTATTCTGTTCCAGATATCTTCAGGCCTATTTTTGTGCCAGTACCGTGTTTTTGCAACCACTGCTCGATAGTATAGCTTGAAGTCAGGAATTGTGATTCCACCTGCGTTAGTTTTGCAGCTTAAGAGTGTTTTGGCTGTACGTGGTCTTTGGTGGTTCCATATGAATTTTTGGATCATTTTTTTCTATTTCTGTAAAGGTAGTCAGTAGAATTTTAATGGGTATTGCATTAAATCTACAGATTGCTTTTGGTAGGATAGTCATTTTTACAATATTAATTCTCCCTATCCAGGAACAGGGGAGGTCTTTCCATTTTTCAGTGTCCTCTGCTATTTCTTTCTTTAATGTTTTGAAATTTTCCTTGTAGAGATCTGAAGAGTCTTTTGTTAGATTGATTCCAAGGTATTTAATTTTCTGGTGGGCTATCATGAATGGTATTTTTCCTGAAATTTCCTTCTCTTCCTGTTTGGAATTGGTGTAAAGAAAAGCTATTGATTTTTGTTTGTTAATTTTGTAGCCTGCAACTTTGCTGAAGGAGTTAATTAGATCCACATGTTTTCTGATTGAGGTTTTGGGGTCTTTCAGGTATAAGATCATATCATCTGCAAATAAGGATAATTTGACCTCTTCCTTGCCAATCTGTTGTTGTTGTTGTTAGGTGCCGTCGAGTCGGTATCCAACTCATAGCAACCCTCATAGGGTTTTCAATGGCTGACTGTATCGGGATTGCCTTGGGAGTGGATTGCCACGTCCTTCTCCCATTTTTGTGGTGCTGGGAATTGAACTTGGGACCTCAGAGACTGCAGCTCAGCGCTCTACCAACTGAGCTAAATCCCAGCCCTTGCCAATATGTATCCCTTTGATTTCTTTCTCTTTTCTGATTGCCCTAGCCAGGACTTCAATTACTATGTTGAATAGGATAGGAGAGAGAGGACATCCTTGTCTTTTTCCAGAACTAAGAGGAAATGGTTTTAGTTTTTCTCCATTTAATATAGTGTTGGCTGTAGGTTTGTCATAAATGGCTTTTATGAAATTAGGGTATTTGCCTGTTATACCTATCTTCTCCAGTGTTTTTATCATGAAAAGGTGTTGAACTTTGTCGAAGGCCTTTTCAGCATCCATTGAGATGATCATGTGGTTTTTGTTTGCCAGTTTCTTGATATGTTGGATTACATTAATTGATTTCCGTATGTTAAACCAGCCTTGCATATGTAGTATAAATCCCACTTGGTCATGGTGAATAATTTTTTTAATATGCTGCTGGATTCTGTTTGCCAGAATTTTATTAAATATTTTTACATCTGGATTCATAAGGGAGATGGGTCTATAATTCTCTATCTTAGATGAGTCTTTTCCTGGTTTAGGTATCAGGGTGATGGTAGCTTCATAGAATGTATTTGGGAGTACTCCCTCCTTTTCTGTTCTTTGGAATAATTTGAGGAAGACAGGTATTATATCTTCTTTAAAAGTTTGGTAAAATTCTGCTATGAATCCATCAGGACCTGAACTCTTCTTTGTTGGGAGGCTTTTAATTGCCTTTTCTATTTCTGTATATGTAATGGGCTTGTTTAAGTCAGTAATGTCTTCTGGGGTTAGTTTTGGTAGGTCATACGTATTAATAAATTTGTCCATTTCTTCTGCATTTTCATATTGTTGGAAATAGAGTCTCTCGTAGTAATCTCTGACAGATTTTGTATTTTGTTGAAATCAATGGTAATGGACCCATTGTCTTTCATAATCCATACTATGTTAGATTTTTCCTTTTTCTTTTTGGTGAGGTTAGCCAGAGGGGTGTCTATTTTATTAATCTTTTCAAAGAACCAGCTCTTATTCTTATTAATTTTTTGAATTATCTCTTTAGATTCTAATTGAGATATTTTTCCCTTTATGTTTGTAATTTCCCTCTGTGTGTTCCATCTAGGGTTGGTTTTTTGTTGGATTTCTAGTGTCTTAAGCTGTGTCATTAGGTCATTTATTTGGCTCTTATTTATTTTATTGATGAAGGCACTTAATGCTATAAATTTCCCTCTTAAAACTGCCTTTGTTGTATCCCATATGTTTTGGTATGATGTGCTTTCATCATCATTTGATTGTAGGAATTTTTAAAATTCCAATTTGATTTCATCACCCATCCATTGGTCATTCAGTAGAGTATTATTAAGTGTCCATGAGTTTGTAAAGTTTCTGGAATTATTCATGTTCTTGAGCTCCAATTTTATCCCATTATGATCTGATAAGGTACAGGGGACTATTTCTACTTTTTTGTATTTGTTGAGGGCGTTCTTATGGACTAGCATATGATCTATCTTAGAAAACGTACCACGTTGAGCTGAGAAGAATGTGTATTCCTCATCGAGTGGATGAAATATTCTGTATGTATTTGTGCGATCCAACTGGTTTAGGGTGGAGATTAGATTTGACATTTCTCTGTTGATTTTTTGTTTTGATGACCTGTCTCTTGACAAGAGTGGGGTATTGAAGTCCTCCATTATTATTGATTCTGGTCCAATAAAGTTCTTTATATTCCATAAGGTTTGTCTTATAAAGCTAGGAGCCCCTATGTTTGGGGCATAAATGATAAGGAGCGTTATTGATTCTTGATCGATTGTTCCTTGTATTAAAATGTAATGTCCTCCTTTGTCTCTTCTAATTAGTTTTGGAATGAAATTTAATGTATCTGAAATTAAAATTGCAACACCTGCTCTCTTTTGTTCCCCCCCTGCTAGGTATACATTTTTGCAGCCCTTAACTCTCAGTTTATTCCAGTCTTTGTGAGTTAGATGAGTTTCTTGAATACCACATATTGATGGTTTGTGTTTTTTCATCGAGTTAGCTAGCCTCTGTCTCTTAATTGGTGAGTTAAAACCATTTACATTAATAGAGATTATTGAGGAGCATTTATTGTTATATATCCAATCATTACCTATTACTGATTTATGATTCATGTTTGATTTGGTCCTTTCTTGTGTTGCACTCATCTCAGCTAACCAGTTCTTTGATTTCCTTTGTAGGGTTGTTTTAACTCTTCTGGATGTGGTAATTGAGTTACAATCCTCTCCAGTGCTGGTTTGGTGGTTGCATATTGTTTAAATGCTTCAATGTCATTAAATGTCTTATATTCCTCATCTATTATCAAAGATAATTTTGCTGGATATATTAATCTAGGCTGGAGATTGTTTTTTTTTTAATATTTGAATCACCTGTGTCCATTCCTTTCTAGCTTTCAATGTTGATATGGAAAAGTCTGCAGTAATTTTAATTGGCTTTGTTTTATAAGTAATAAGGGGCTTCTGTCTTGCTGCTTGCAGGATAGCGTCTCTGGTCTCTAACGACAGCAATCGAGCAATGACGTGTCTCGAGGATGATCTATTTGAGTCAGTCTTCAAAGGAGTCCTGAAAGACTCAGTGGTGTATATATCCATTTCCTGTGCTATCTTTGGGAAGTTTTCCTTGAGGATAGGTTGTGAAGGCCTCCAGTGCTTCTTTCTTCTCCTTCAGGAATGCCCAGAATTCTTATATTTCTTTTTTTCATTCTGTCTGAGTTCTCTTGGAAATCTTTCTTTAAAACCTTTGTCATTGACTCTATTTCTAATTGCTTGTGTTTCAGCTCATTTATGCCATCTTCTGCCTCAGAGATCCTCAGCTCAGATTCATTCATTCTTGATGAAAAGGATTCTTTAGCCATGTTCAATTCTGATAATTTGGATTGAGTATCAAGCAAAGTGGCTTGGTTTTTCCTTATCCTTTCTAACTGGGATGACAGAACGGCTTCCAAGTGAGAGACCTTCCTTTCAAGTATCTCCAGTGTGCTTGTGGTATTTGTCTTTATTTCTCTTAGCATGTTTATAACCATGACTCTGAACTCCAAATCAGAGATCTCTAAGAATTGAGAGTCCTTAGAGTTATTTGTTGGGGGGCTATGATCTGTGGAGCCTTCAGATCCATCCTGCCCCTTTGTGTTTTTTTGTAGGTTTACTTTGTTTGCCCATAATATGGTCTGGGAAGTAGAATTTGTCTCTCCTGATTATGTAGAACTTTTTCCTCTGTTATTCCTTTGAGATTGTGTGGTGCTGAATCTCTGGTGCTTATTAGAGCTTATAAACTGGGTATATTCTCAGCTATTTGGTTTGTGTAACGGTTGTCTCTTCAGTCCACCAGCCCAACTCCAAGGGGGCTAGGGGTTAGGGAGGTGATAGATTTTGTTTCTCTTCTGTGGGGTGAGAAAGTGGGGATCTGGTGGTAGAAGAAGGGGAAAGAGGAGGTAAAGGACAGAGGCTAATAGAAATTACTGTCAAAATTAAAATTAAGGTTAAGATTTAAGGGAAAAATGATTAAAACAAAGAAACATATATAGCTTAAGGAATAGAGAAGGAGGAAAGAAAAAGGGAAGGGAATAAAAGAAGAAAGGAAGAAAAATAGGAAGGAAAAAGAGAAAAAAGAAAAAAAAAAGAAACAAGTCTCACACATACACGCTCCCACACGCATATAAAAACACTTGTAGTTGGGTGCGGTGGTGCACACCTGCAATCCCAGCGGCTTGGGGGTCAGAGGCAGGAGGAACGCAAGCCTGAGTTCTGTGCAACCCAATGAGACCCTGTCTCAAAAAGCAAAAAATATGGTCCCGGTGTGCAGTGTGGCGGTCCAGCACCTACAAAGCAAGCAGGCACAGGACCCTGGGTTCAAACCCCCGCACAAAATAAATAAATAAATAAATAAATAAATAAATAAAATTCCAGACCTCACGCATTCACGCTCCCACGTACATATAAAAACACTTGTTATCAGGTGTAGTGGTGCATGCCTGGAATCCCAGCGTCTTGCGGGGTGGAAGCAAGAGGCTTGTAAGTCCGAGATCTGCGCAACCCAGCAAGATCCTGTTTCAAAAAACAAAAAATATGGGCTGGGGGCACAGCATGTCAGTTCAGCACCCACAAAGCAAGCAGGTGCAAGACCCTGGGTTCAAACCCTCGTACAGAAAAAGAAAAAGGCACTTGTATGTTCTTGCAGGTGGAATCTGAACTGTGGATACGCAGTTCCACTGGGTGAAGTCGATACTGCAGGATGCAGTGCTCCCTACAGAACTCAGGGTGGCAGTGTTTCCACACAATCTGCAGTAGCCATCTGTCTTATTGTTATGTAGATATGGCAGATTGCCCCACAATGTCCTGGGTTTAAGTGGGACACCAAGTGCCCAAAGAGACTGTTCCATGAAATATTCTGTGGTCTATTGTATTGTTTGAGAGGCAGTGGAACCTGTGGGGTCCTCCCTGGAGTTCTCCCTATCCCACGTAGTTCGGGCGGCAATTCCCCAAATCAGAGATTTCCTCCCCAAAACCTACAGCATGGGGGGAATATGGCTGCTATCCTGGAATTTTTTATTGCATGTCTTTCTGACCACTTGGGAGGACCATATCCTCTTGTGGGTGGGATGCTATCCGACTGCCCCAGAGGGAATCTGTAGCAGGACTGACCATGTGCTGTGATCGTGCTGGAAACTGCTCTGCTTTTGGCTAATTGTCCCACTAGGCTCTGCCGAAAAGGAGCATTCTGTCCGTGTGGGGCTTAGTCGCCTCCACAAACCCCAGATTTCTCCACAGTGCAGTGGGATGAATTGGGCTCACCTCTGGTGTGTCTGGGATCTGGGTATATGTGTGCCCATATGTCTGTGGAGATTGCGTCTGTACACCTGTCCCGCCACAACAGGAGGGAGGGAGCCGCGTCTCAGCTCTAGATGCGTATCGCTGGCACCGGTTTCCCCGTTTCCTCCGTGGCCACTATAGATGGCGATTCCGTGTGCCACCTCAAACTGACTCACCCAGAATTTGTAGTTTGTGTCCCTCAGGCAGGGTGAGACTCTGCTGCCAAGGTTTCACTCCATGTTGGGTCCGTCCCCTGTCGGTGGGTGTGCGCGAAGTCCCCTTGGTGTCTCCGGGATTCTATCCGGCGTCTGCGTGATGGCAAAATGGTGGCGGTCCTGCTACTGTCCACTGTGTAGCTCCTCCATAGCCAAATCCTTAATTTCAGTGTATGCCTAGTTTCATCCTCTATCACCCAAACTAAATTATCACTGTTTCTATCTATTCAATGTGAGTTCCAAACCCCTAATCGAAGCTTCCCATTACTCTGGGACAGGAGGCATGTGTTATCTGTCCACCATCTTGACTCCACCCCCCCACCATGGAATGTCTTATATTTACCATCTATTTTAAAAGATAACTTCTCTGGGTAATGTAATCTTGGTTGGCTATTATTCTTTTTCAAGACTTGCATGATATCTGTCCAAGCTTTCCTTGCCTCTAACATTTTGTTGAGAAGTTTGCTGCTGTTCTGATGGGTTTGCCTTTGTAAGTGAGTTGGTATTTTTCTCTTGTAGCTTTTAAAATAATTTCTTTGCTCTATAGATTTAGCATTTCAATTATAATGTGTCATGGGGAGGATCTGCTCTGGTCTACTGTGTTTGGAGTTTTGAATATTTCAGTTATATAGGTGTTCAGCTCTTAAGTTTGCGAAGTTTTCATCTAATATTTCTTTGAATAATTTCCTAGTCCTCTCGTGCTGTTTTCAACTTCTTTGTGGATCCCCTGAATTTTGGTTTCATTCTTCATTTTATCTAATATCCCTGAAAATCTTGTTCATACTGCTTCATTTTTTTTCTGTCTTGCCATGTGAGTAAATAAATTTCTTTTTCTCAGCTTCAGCTATTCTGTTTTCAGCTTTGTCTAGTCTTGATACTGAAGATTCTACTGTAATGCTCAGTTGTTTAATATTGCCTTGCATCTCAAGCCAGATCTTCCTGTCTTAGCCTCCTGTGTCACTGGGATTATAGGCATGCACCATAGCATCCATCAGTTCAGGAGAAATTGTTATTATGCACTGACTATATTTCAGGTACCTGTACTAGGCATTTGGTATATAGAAATAAGTGTTCCATTGGGTCTTCAAGAACATCACAGTGAAGTATGAGAGTAGTATAAGCACATACATTATAGTAAGGGCATTGATTACAAAGGAATGTGGTCCTGTAAGTTATAATGGGAGCATAGGGTAAGACCTTGATGAAGGTGGGCATTTTGAACTCATAAGATTGTTTTGAGTCTGCCTTTGCCATTTGAAGAGACCTCTATACTCCACTGTGGGAGTGGCTTCTCTATCTCTTTTCTGAGGGGATTAATTTTGCATTGCTTGGAGGAAACTTTATGTGAGACAATGAGGATTGTTGTGAGGATCTATCCTTGCCACCCCTCTTTGCTTCTAGACTTATAACTATACTGAAGTCTCAGCAGGCCCTTAAATATAGGACATAAGGCATGAGGATATGCTGCACTCTTAAAGAACTATGTGATTTTTATAACTTGTACAGAAATCTGGAGAACATTCTGGAATTGATAGTAAGGGTATGAAATAGTAGTGAAAGGGACATATGATTCAACGAGTCTGAATCTGATACTGATAGGAGCTCAGTCAGTAGAGATTCTGCATTTACTGGTAGAGCCTGGGGAGTTAGAAAAGACTCCAAGAGTTGTTTCTTGACCTACTGAAATGTGGATCAATATAGAACAAGTGGGAAGTATTAGCCCTGTTTTTGTTTAATGTGAGGTAGGGATTAAAAAACTTAGGGAGATTGAAATGTTAGGAGTCGATTTGTCCTTTAAGATCTACTCATGCAAAGTAGGAGGGTCCAGAACACATAACTTTCACCAGTACTGTGAGAAATAAATTTCTGAGAGGAGCCCCGTCATCTTTGAAATCCTCTTTGGTTACTGCTTCTCTGAAGGCTAGACTTTACAGTGGGAACTGTAATTGTTGAATTGGAGAATGTCAATGCAGTGGGAGTAATTAGATTCTGTTATGGCATGGGCCAAAGGGCAGCACTCAACTGCCTAAGGCAACATGGGAATGAATGGTTACTGTAATAGACAGCAGAGTCAAAGCAGCAATCACAAGTGCCCGACTCTTGCAGACGTATGGCACTGGCTAGTTATCATGGCATTCTTAGAATTGAACTAGACAGGAAGCTTTCTATTTTTAGTTGAATTGTACAAGCAGAAAACTTCTAGGTCAGAGGGACAAAAGTCTAACTAGAATAATGAAAACTGTGTGTCACAACCTTCAGTCACTTTTCAGACTTTAACCAGATTACAGGCCTTGAATCCCTTGAATGAAGGTGAACCTCAGTCCAGTTCAGGAGTATACTTAGTACACTGCCAAAACCTTACACTCTCAGTTTTCTCCCCCAGCCCTTCCAAGGATAAAGGATAGGCTCATGCCTTTTGGGGACTACTAGATACTAAATTTGAACTGACAATTCCATAAGACTTAAATACCACTGTGGCCCATCATTCAGAATAGGGACTTATGAAGGTGAGAAGATCAATGGAGTTTTAGCTCCTGTTATTTCTTTTCTTCTCTTTTCTCTTTTCTCTCTTCCTTCCTTCCTTTTTTTTTTTTTTTTTTTTTTTTTTTTTTTTTGCAATACTGGGGATTGAATCCAGGACCTTGTGCTTACATGCTTTGCAAGTGCTGTACTAGTGATCTGCACCCCTGGCCCATTTTTTTACTTTTTATTTTGAGACAGAGTCTTGCTAAGTTATACAGGCTACCTCTGGTTTTGAACTTGGGATCCTCCTATCTCCGCCTCCTGAGTCACTTGGGTTAATGGAGTGAGCCACGGTGCCTGGCTTAGCTTCTATTATTTGTAATGGGTAAGGTTGATCTGTGAATGCATACTTTGGTTATCTCCCCAGTTTTGGAGTGCTTAAATGGAAGAGCTAGCAGAATCTTTACTTTGGCTCCCTGACCAGTAGGGTGAGAGCTGTTACGGTGGTAAAGGCCTAGTAGAAGCCACTAGAAGTATATATGCCGAGGAAGGCACTAAATTCAAAAGCATTACCCCATTTCAGGAGGGATTGCTGAGATTAGGGCCATTTGAAACTTCAAAGGTACAGGGCTGGTGATTTCTAACACAGCCATGTTGACTCTCCTATTTGGTCTTTACAGAAGACTAAATGGATCTTGAACAACAATAGTGGGTTAGCAGGAACTTAAACAAAAGGTGACTCTAATTTTAGCAGCTGTACCAGATGTGGTTTTATTGCTTTTCTGCTTATCCCCTGGTAGCTTGTATGCAGCTATTGAACTGGCACGTGTCTTTTTCTACATTCATGTCTACAAGGCCCATCAGAAGCAATTTATTTCCAGTTGACAAGGCCATCAATACATGTTCACTGTCATACCTCAGAGGTATCCCCTCTCCAGTCTTATGTCAGAATTTAGTTCTCAGAGATCTTGACCACCTTTCCTTCCACAAGATAACGCATTGTTTCATTATATTGATGATATTGTGCTGAATGGTCCTAGTGAGGGAAAAGTAGCAACTTTGTCTAGACTTACTGGTAATACATTTGTATATCAGAGAGTGGAAAATGAATGCAACTAAAATTAAGGAGCCTACCTCAGTGGAATTTCTGAGTTTAATTGTATGGGAAATGTTGAGATACCATATTTGTCCTTCTACGGTGAAGGATAAATTGTTGCATGTGTCTCCTACAAATAAAAAGAGGCAGCATGCCTAGTGGACCTCTGAATTTTGGAAGCAACATATTTCTCATCTGGGCATTTTATTCTGACTCATTTACTAAGTGGCCCAGAAAAGCCTCTGAGTGGGGCCCAGAATCAAAGAAAGCTCTGCAACAGGGCTAGACGGCTATTCTAGCTGTTCTGTCACTTGGGCCATATGATCAAACAGATCCGATGGTGTTGGAAGTGTCAGTGGCAGTTAGGGATGCTGTTGGGTGTTTTTGACAGGTTTCTGCAGGTGAATCACAGTTCAAACCTTTAAAATTTTGGAGCAAAGTCCTGTTGTCCCTGGATAACTACTTCCATCTGAGAAACAGCTCTTGACCTGCTACTAGATAGACCTCCTTAGAGAATGTCACTTAACCATGGGCCACCAAATTACCATGTGACCTGAGCAAACTGGGTATTTGACCTATCAAGCAATAAATTTGGGTATGCACAGTAGGAGGGATACATAACTTTGCCTCTATCCTAGGATTTTTTTGTCTGGGTCTGAAAATTAAGGTGATGTAAGACAGATTAACAGTTTTATTTGATTTTATGTGATCTGGAAGCCCTCATAAATGAACACTCAGAGAAGTGCAGTGAATTGGACAAAGAATAATGGGTTGTGAAATGTAATGTGGCAAAGAGGCTTGGGTAAGGGTCATTAATTGGTAGAGGAATGACTAGGAAGAAAAGATTTAAGTTTAATAATGTTTGCTTCTTTGGATTTCCCTTGGCTTCAGCTTTCCATGTTTGATGATAATGTCACTTTTCATTTTGTTTAGGAAGGGCATCTTTCATGTGGAAACTTCATCTCCTCCTTTTAAGAAGCAGAAATAAGGTCAGTGATATTCTTGTACCTGCTGTGTAAGAACTTGAATTAAAGTTTCTTTAATTGAAAATGAAATTAAAGTTCCTTTAATTTAAAATAATCAGTGTGCCTGAGCAGCATACTTCAGGGTTTTGTATTCTTAACTCCTTCATCAGCAGCACTTCATCATGGAATAGGATATTTGTGTCAGGACCAAGTAGATGCTGAAGGGCCAAGGAAGTCCCATGATGTCACCACTTTGCTATGTTGCCTTTTTTTTCTTCCAGTCTGCACTTGTGTCCTTATGGAAAGTTCCCTAATGTCAGTTGGCAGAAGAGAGGATGCAGGCCTGGTTTATAAAGGATCTGCATGGTATGCAGGCTCCACCCAAAAGTAGACATCTGGGACATATTTGGAGGGTGGTGAACGGAAAGCCTCCCGTGGGCAGAGTTTGAGCACTATACCTGGTTATTCACTTTGCTTGGAAGGAGAGATGGTCAGGTGTGTGATTATGTCCTGGTTTATGAGCTGTGGCCAATGGTTTGGCTAGGTGGTCAGGGACATGCAAGAAACAGGACTGGAAAACTAATGATAAGGAAGTTTGGGAAAGAGGTATATGAAGAGACCTTTCTTAGTGGGGACAACAACCATGAAGATATATGTGTCCACTGTGAATGTTTACCAAAGGGTGATTTTGGCAGAGGAGGATTTTAGTGTTTAAATAGATGGAATGACCTCTTTTGTGGGTATCAGTCACCACTTTTAACAGCATTCCTGCCATTGTCCAATGGGCTCATGAATAGAGTGGTCAGATTGGAAGGGATGGAAGTTGCACATGTCTTAGCAATGTGGACTTGTGCTCATTAAGGCTGACCTGGGTATGGCCACTGCTGAGTTTTCAGTCTGCCAACAGCAACCACCAACACTAAGTCCCTGATATGGCACAGTTCTCCAGGATGATCAGCCAGTCACTTGGTGGCAGATTGATTATATTGGGCCACTACCATTATGGAAAGGGCAGTGTTTTGTTCTCAGTAGAAGAAACACTTATTCTGGTTATGGATTTTCCTCCCTATATGCAGTTCTTTGGATTTAGGTCAGTTGGTAGAGCACCGCTCTGCAGTCTCCGAGGTCCTGGGTTCGATTCCCAGCACCATAAAAATGGGAGAAGAATGTGGCAATCCACTCCCTAGACAATCCCCAAAATACCCTATGAGGGTTGCTATGAGTTGAACACAACTTTGCACCTAACAACAACAATAGGGGCTGGGATTTAGCTCAGTTGGTAGAGTGCTGCTCTGCAGTCTCTGAGGTCCCGAGTTCAATTCCCAGCACCACAAAAATGGGAGAAGGATGTGGCAATCCACTCCCAAGGCAATCCCGAAAGACAGCCATTGAAAACCCTACAAGGGTTGCTATGAGTTGGACATGACTCGATGGTACTTAACAACATGCAGTTTTTCTGCCAAAACTACCATCCCTGGATTTATACCATCATGACATTCCACACAGCATTGCTTCTGATTAAGGAACTCACTTCACAGCAAAGAATTGTGGGTATGGGCCCATGCTTGTGGAGTTCACTGGTCTTTCCAGAAGTAGTTGACTTGACAGAATAGTAGAATGGCTTTTTGAAGATGCAGTTACAATGCTAGCTTGGTAGCAATACCTTGAAAGGCTGGAGCAAGATTCCTGGAAGACTACATGTACTCTGAATCAGCATCCAGTATATGTGACTCTTCCTCCTGTTGTGAGGTTTTATAGTTCCAGGAATCAAGGGGTGAAAATGAGAGTGACACTACTCACTATTACTTCAAGTGACCCAGTAGCAAAATTTTTGCTTCCTGTTCTCATGATCTTATGCCCTTCTGGCCTAGAGGTCTTAGTTCCAGATGGAGAAATGCCTCTACCAGGAGACACAACAATGATTCCTTTGAACATGAACTTGAGACTTCCCTCTGGCCACTTTGGATTCTTCATGCCTCTGAATCAATAGGCAGCAAAGGGAATTACTGTGCTGGAGCGATTAAACTTGACTGTCAAGGAGAAATTGGACTGCTACTCCACAGTGGAGGCAAGAGATCTTTTAGAGTGTATCTTAATTTTAATTACCATGTCCTGTGATTAAGGTTGGTGGAAAACTACAGCTCAACATAGGCAAGGTTATTAGGGCCTGGATGCTTCAGGAGCGAATGTTAGAGATTTCCCACTAGGTAAATAGTCATAGCCATCTGAGGTACTTGCTGAAGGAATGGGTATTGGAAGTAGGCAGTCATAAACATCAAGTATGACCGAGTGACTAGATACAGAAACAAGTACTATGATCATCATGTGTATTTTCTCCTTATTTTGTTATGAATGTATATAATAAATATAAATCCATTCTTTGTTTTATTGCCTCATGTTACATGAGATATTTTGATTTTACATTGTCATTGTTGTTAGGTGCTGTCGAGTTGTGTCCCACTCATAGCAGCCCTTACAGGGTTTTCAATGGCTGATTGTTTCTTGGGATTGCCTTGGGAGTGGATTGCCACATCCTTCTCCCATTTTTGCGATGTTGGGAATCGAACCTGGGACTTTAGAGACTGCAGAGCAGTGCTCTACCAACTGAGCTAAATCCCAGCCTATGAATATGTATGTAATAAATATAAATCCATTCTTTATTTTATTGCCTCATGTTACATGAGATATTTTGATTTTACATTATAGAATTTAAGTAGAGGTAGTTTTATATCATAGAGTTTATGTTACAGCATATCAAGGAGAAGAGTAAAAATCACTCAAGGACTTAACTCTTCTCAGAGAATGGGACTAATATATTCCCAGTTGTATGCAGATGGAATTGTGACCTTGTTATTTTCTTTATTTGGTGACCAAGTAGGTTTAAGAAGATGCATATGGATGCCAAGTGGATAAGAGTTGGGATTTTGATGGTTAATTTTACATGTAACGTTAACTCAGCCATGGGGTACCCAAATATTTGGTCAGACATTATTCTGGGTATGTCTGAAGGTAGTTTTGGATGATACTACCATTTGAATCTGTAGGCAGGGTAAATCAGACTCCTTCCCTAATGTGAATGATCCTTATCCAGTTAATTGAAGATCTGCATACAATAAAAAAGCTATGTCAGAAGAAACTTCTTATTCTTGACTGAGTGGACTAGAATATCAGTCTTCTGCATTTCGACTGGGATTTATACTGTTGATTCCTCTGGTTCTCAGGTCTTCAGGCTCGGATTGGAACTCACACTGTCAGCTTTCCTGGTCCTCAGACCTGCATGATCAATTCTCCAGAGCCTCCACCTTGCTGATTGCAGATCTTGGGACTTCTCATCCTCCCTATGAGTGTGAGCCAATTCCTTATGATCATTGTCTTTCTATTTACACACATGCATATGCGTGTACACACACACACGTGCGTGCCTATTGATTCGTTCTCTGACAAACCCTATAACACTTACCAAAAAAGTAGAACATTAATTAATTCTATTTTCTTTCCCAGGATAACAAGCTGTAGTTGACATGGTAGGATATCAAATATGGAGCTGAAAAGAATCTAAAATAATATATGGCCATCTTACCACAGTATTTGTCAAGAACTGGCTTGTAGTTTACTTCACAATTTGCTTTTATTTTTATTTTTTTGGTATCCCAAAGGTGACTTCCTAAGTAAATAAATGACTATACATACTATATGGAAGGTGGGGCAAAAAAATAATAAAATGCTTAAGATACTGAGTCTTAGTACAAGAAGAATTTTAGTAAATTTCTTTTTTTTTTTTATTAGAAATTTTTAATGTACATCATAGTGTGATTCATTTTGACATGCTTTTCGTTGTGACAATTTTCATATATGCAATTTGATAAGCATTATTCATATAGGTTACCCCTTACCCTCCAATTTTAGTAAATTTCTTGGAAATTCAGGTTAAGATCTCAGAATTGGATTAGTCGTAGACACATTCAAACAATGAATCTGTGTATTATCAAGTACATTGAGAAATTATTTTCAGTGCTTAGGGGTTGAACCCATGGCCTCACACATATTTTGCAAGTGTTCTGTCACTGGGCTGCACCCCCTAGCCCATCTTTTATTTTTTATCTTGAGTCAGGGTCTCACTAATTTACGCAGGCTGCCTTTGGCCTCAAACTCAGAATCTTTTGCTCTGCCTCCTGAGTCCCTAGGATTACAGGCATGAGCCACTACACCAGCTGGGCTCCTTTTTAATTTTTTAAAATTGAGACAGAGTCTCTCTAAGTTATAAATGCTGCCTCTGGCCTTGAGCCTATAGTCCTGCCTCTACCTCCTGAGTGTCTGGGATTGCAGGAATGCATCACTACACCTGGCTTTTTCAAGGTTATTGACTTTTAACAATAGTCTGTAATGGTGATTAATAAGTATCTACTTTGGCTTACATGTATTTGATAAAACTCAGGTATTTTCTATTTTTTTGAACTTTTGTTTTCATCATAATCCCATTTTAGATTATGGAGAATAGTCATCATGTCCTTATTTTCCCTGTTAGGAGCTAAGAACTTAATCAGATATATTGGGAAAAGAGTTCATGCATATACCAAAAGGGAATTAAGGTATTACTTAAATAAAAGAGAAGAGAAAACCATGAATAATAACACTCAGTGCTTAGGTATTTTTTTTTTTTAAGTAAAGGAGTAATCATGAAGACTATAGAATGATTGTTTGGGTACTTTCAACATTTAAAGCTGGTTAATTACCACCCATTCTTTCCATTGTTTTTGTTAGCAATACTGAGGTCTGGAATCATGCTACTTATTTCAGAACTGGGTTTGTTTTGTTGTTCTTATTGTTGTTGTTTCTTTTTCCTTCATTCATTGACTTTCACCAGAAACTCTCTGTGGCTCTGAGGTAAAATTATATAGCAAGCTATTCTTGGTTCTCAGTCTTAGAAATATGTGGAATCATTTTCAGGGCAAAACAAATATTTGTCCTGCAATCCAATTGCTTTAACATGGTTTCAATAATTAAGAAAACCTATATACGGTATCTCAAAATTACCATAGAACACAATTGTTCTAACCAAGAAAAATGAGCCATCTTTTTGGTAACTTCTTGTTAGTTGCTGTTGAGTTGGATCTGACTCATAGTGACTTTCATAGGGTTTTCAATGGCTGATTGTTTAGGGATCGCTTTGGGGTGGATTGTCATGTCCTTTTTCCCATTTTTGTGGTGCTGAGGATTCAGGCAACTGCCTCAGCGCAGAGCAGCACTCTACTCACTGAACTAAACCCCAGCCCTTTTGGGAACTTATGTGAAATGAATTGGTTAAGTCTGTCTGGTTTTCAGGAGAAGGGCAACACAATTGATTTCAATACTGTATATAAGTGAAATCATACCAGATTTGTCCTTTTGTGTTTGGATTATATCACTTAGCATAATGTCTTAAGGTTCATTCATGTCATACCGTAGCAGAATTTCATTTCTTCTGAAGGCTGAATAATAATATTCCATTGTATGTGTATGCCACATTTTGTTTACATATTTATTTATAGATGGACTGTTGGGTTATTAATTATTGTTAATAATGCTATCATATACATGGGTGTACAAATATCTGTCTGAATCTCTACTTTCAGTTCTTTTGGTATGTGACCAGAAGTAGAATTCCTGGATCATAGGGTATTTCTACACTTTAATTAATTAATTAATTAATTAATGATTATGTTTCCTTCTAGGATATGGGAGACTGAACCCAAGGCCTCATGCTTGCATGCTTTGCATGTGCTGTACCACTGAGCTGTACCCCCAGACCATTTTTTTTTTTTACTTTTTATTTTGAGACAGGGGCTCGCTAAATTAGGCAGACTGCCTCTGGTTTTGAACTTGCAGTTCTCTTGCCTCTACCTCCTAAATTGCAGGGATTACAGGCGTGAGCCACTGCACCTGGCTAGGGGATGGTATTTCTATGTTTAATATTTTGAGGAACTCCCATATTGTTTTCCTAGACTGGCAGTATTTTTAAATTTATTTCCTTTTCTTCTTGGTTCACTTGCTGGACTTAGTAAATTTAGATGATGAGCCCCTGGGAAAGAGCTGTTAGTATAGTATAAGTTGCATCCTAACAAGCTTCAGCTTTCCTGGCTTCTTCCCAAATTTCTGAGAACCATCATATTGTTAACATTGATCTGAAAACTGATGTTTCTCAGAAAGTGGTCCAGGAACTACCAGCATGCAGAATAACTTGTTATACATGTAGTTTTCTAAATGTCGCCATATCTGTTGATCTAGACTCTCTGGAGGTAAGGATGGCAATAATATTTCTAGAATAACAGAATTGTTTTAATGAGTTTCCTTTTTTAATGTTATGATCTTTGATTTTTGTGTTTGAAGAAATCTTGTCCTAACTAATGTTCTCACAGATTTCCTCCAGTGTTTTCAGCTGAAAGTTTTATAGTTTTATGTTTTTTGTTGTTGTTATATGCCTTTGAGTCAAGTCTGACTCATAGCTACCCTTTGTACAACAGAACCAAACACTCCCCGGCTCTGTGTTACACCCAGTACTTTTTCTTAGGGGTTTCAAATTTTAAACTTATTATCTGTTTGAATTAACTTTATTTTTATTGGTAGAGTGGAAGTATCAAGGGTCATTATTTTGCATATTGTTGTTGTTAGGTGCCGTCAAGTCATGTCCGACTCATAGCAACCCTTATAGGGTTTTCAATAGCTGATTGTTTTCGGAATTGCCTCAGGAGTGGATTGCCATGTTCTTCTCCCATTTTTGTGGTCCTGGGAATCGAACTCTGGACCTCAGAGACTGCAGAGTGGCGCTCTACCAACTGAGTTAAATCCCAGCCCCATTTTGCATATAGTATCCAGTTATTCAAAATATTCTTTCCATATTGTATTGTCTTGGTGGGCTGGGATTTAGCTCAGTTGGTAGAGCACTGCGCTACAGTCTCTGAGGTCCCGAGTTCAATTCCCAGCACCGCAAAAATGGGAGAAGGACCTGGCAATCCATTCCCAAGGCAATCCCGAAACAAGTCAGCCATTGAAAACCCTATGAGGGTCACTATGAGTCGGATACCGACTCGACAGCACCTAACAACAACAACAACAATTGTCTTGGAAGATTTATGACATATGTTATTCTTAGGTGCTGTTGAGTTGAGTCCGACTCATAGAGACCCTCAGAGGGTTTTCAATGGCTGTTTTGGGATTGCCTCGGGAGTGGATTGGCACATCCTTCTCCCACTTACGACGTATAGATGTGTCTGTTTCTGGACTCTGTCTTTACCACAATATCTTGATTACTCTAGCTTTATAGTAAGATTCATAATTATATAGTATGAGTGTTTTAACTATGTTTCTTTTTCAAAATTGCTTTAACTATTTAGGTTTATTTATTTTTCCTATATATTTTGAAATAACTTGAGAATTTCTCCAATAAAGTGTGGTGGGGATTTTATTTGAATTATATTCAATCTATACATCAATTTAGAGAATATTAACACAATATTGAATTATCAGACTCATGTACAGGTGTGGGGTGTCACCTGCCGCTGGTCTCACTCTGGCCGCTGAAGACCCACTGATTGGTGAGGGCTGCCAGAGCCGTGTTGCCTGGAGAGGAGGCTTACGTTCACGGCAACTCTTTGAAGCCTTGAGAAAGGCAGGCTCAGAGATTTATGCCCATGGCAGCTCCTCGTTTCTCAGCTCTGAGGGAAGATTCCAGCTCTCAGTGACACTAGGCAGCTCTTTATTGTAGCTCTCTTGCTCATTGTCGTTGATGGTGTGGATTTGTTGGTGGAATGGACCCTGAATGCTCTATCCACCATCCTTATATTCCCTAACTTGGCCAATCAGAGACTGCCACACTGTGTCAGGTGATTGGGGCTTAGCCTATCAGGAGAGAGATGCAAATATGGTTTTGAAAAAAGAGCCAATCATGGGTTGTTCCTTAACAGTCCAATCAGGGGCTGTTTGGTAATTTGGAAGTGACTAATCAGGTGTCAAGAGGTCTGGGGAGAGGAGTTGGATGCCAGTGCCATCTTGGAAAGCTTGATGCCCAGGAGTTCCTGGATGTAGGGCAGAGGTTACTGTCCTGGGAATGAGTCTCAGACCTCCAAGTGGGCCAGATAGGCCTCGAGGCGAGCTGCCTCCCTGGGCAGTGCCCTCCATACAGGCCTTGTACCCAGTTTTTAAAACATTCATCCCTAAATGTTTCAAACTTCTCATGTTATTATAATTGATATTGTTCATCTTAATGTTCAATTATTAGCTTCTAGTACACTTGGCCTTTTCATTATTTCCTAAACAATATAGTACAACAATGATTTACATAGCATTTATATCTATTAGGTAATATTAATAGTCTAGAAATGATTTAGGAGCTAAGGTTTAGCTCAGTTGGTAGAGTACTGCTCTGTGCTTTCTGAGGCCCTGGCTTTGATCCCCAGTACCACAAAAAATGGGAGAAGGACCTGACAGCCCACTCCTGAAAACAATCCCAAAAAACGATCAACCATTGAAAACCCTATAAATAGCAGAGAAGCACTGATATGGTGTCAGGCACTGCACAATGTCAAGGAGTGTTTCATTCTGTTGTAGAAAGGATTGCTATGAGTCAGACCTGACTCAATGGTAGCACCTAACAACAACAACAACAGAAATGATTTAAATTGTGAGGAAGAATATGCATAGGTTATATGCAAATGCTATGGCATTTTATAAAAGGGACCTGAATATTTGTAGATTTTGGTATTTGTAAGGAGTCCTAGAACCAATCCTCTATGGATACCATGTGACAAATGTATACTTTTATATTGACCTTGTATTCTTGAAGTAATTTTTTAGTATTCCTTAGGATTTTCTATATAAACTAATCATGCTGTCCCTGAATATAGACATTTTATTTTCCAATCTATATTTCTTTTATTTCTTTTTCTGTCTTACTGCGCTAGGTAGGACTTCTGGTTTGTGTGTGTGTGTGCATTTTTACCTTGTTCAAGACCGTAGGGTGAATGTACTCAGTGTTTGACCAGTAAATGTGGTTAGTTGTAAAATTTTTCTTTTTTGTTTCTTTTTTTATGGTGCAAGGGATCAAACTTAGGCCCTTGCATTTACTAGGCAAGTGCTCTATAGGTTATCTAAATCAGCTAGTGGTGTGGCTTTGGGAGGCTGTGGAATGTTTAGGAGATGGGGCCTAGCTGGTAGGTGTAAGTTACTAGGGTAGAGTATTTAAAGGTGATACCCAGCCCTGTTTCCTGCCAAGCTGTTTGCTTCCTGGTTTGTCATGATATGAACACCTTTTCTCTGTAGCATGCTCCCTTTTTTGTTCTTTATACAGAACAAAGCTATATACCTTTAAAAGGTATCTGGTTGAAGTCATTTTTCTCTATATTTTTCTTTCAGTTTTTTTTTTTTTTTTTTTTTTTTTTAATAATACTTAAGGGTTGAACTCAGGTCTTCATGTGTGCTAGGCAACTCCTATACCACTAAGCTGCACCCCTAGTCTTCTCCCTTTTTAAATTTTGACACAGGATTTTACTAAGTTGTATAGGCTGCCTCTGGCCTTAAACCTGTGATCCTCTTGCCTTAGGTTCCTTCATAGGTAAGATTACAGGTGTGTGCCATAGTGCCTGGGTCTATACTTTGTTTGCCAAGAATTTTTATACAAAATGGATTTTGAGTCTTGTCAATGTTTTTTCTGCATTTATTGTGTTGATTATAAGATTTTCTTCTTTAGGATGAAATATCTTGATTTATTTTTGAATATTTAACCAACCTTGCATTCCTGGGATAAAAGTTACTTGTCATGATATGCCATATATTCTTGAATCTAATTCACATATTTTCAACAGTTTTACAGGGTTACAGACTCAGATGCTTACTAGACTCACATGCAGATTGGATTCATGGTTAGTTGTGAGAGATTTCAAGTGTATCCAATCCAAACGTGATTCTAATCTGCATCTGATTTTGTAGCCCTGTAAAACTATTAAAAAGGTATAAATTAGATTTGAGAATATACAGTACAATACTTTATATACAGCTGGATTTGATTTACAACTTTATTATGAATTTTTGCATCTGTGTTAGTGTAGGATATTATTTTGTATTTTCTTGTCTTTGTTTAGTTTTGGCAGCAGGATACCAGACACCAGTTTAATTACCTTTTCTGGAAGAGTTTATGAAGAATTTATATTATTTCTTACTTAAATGTCCCATGGATTTCCCCAGTAAATTTTTCTGTATCTAGATTTTTCTTGGTGAAATGGAACTTCAGAATTAACTTCTTTTTAGATAATAGGCCTAATCACTTTATCTATTTTTCTAGAGATGCCTTTGGAGGTTTTTATTTTTCAAGAAATTTGTCCATATCATATATATATGTGAAGTCATTGCTCACATGTTGCCTTATTATCCTTTCAATGTCTGCATTTTCTTTTTTAGGGAATATACTAATATTAACTCTCACATTTCTGATAACAGTAATTCATGTAATTTTTCTTTGTTGTGTTGTTATCATTCTGGGTAGAGGTTTATTAACTTCATTGACCTTTGAAAAGAACCATCTTTTGCTTATTTCAGTTTTATATGTTTGTTTTCACATTTTATATTTTGAAGTCTGATTTTTACTATTTTCTTCCTTCTGCTTCCTTTGGGTTTAATGTGCTTGGCATTTCCATGTTTCTTGAAGAGATATCTTAGATCTCTAATGGAGTCCCTTATTATTTTCTAAATATAAATATATGTTATGATTCAATATAAAATGCTCCCCAGAGGGTCACCTTTGCATACTTGGTCCCCAGCTAGTGGTGTGGCTTTGGGAGGCTGTGGAATGTTTAGGAGATGGGGCCTAGCTGGTAGATGTAAGTTACTAGGGGAGAGTGTTTAAGGGTGATACCCAGCCCTGGTTCCTGCCAAGCTGTTTGCTTCCTGGTTTATCATGATATGAACAGCTCTCCTCTGCAGCATGCTCCAGCCACCTGCTCTGCCATGTCTTCTCCACCATGCTGTTGCTGAAAGTGTGGGCTAAAACTCTCTGAAACCGTGAGGCAAAATAAATCTTTCCTCTCTTAAGTTGTTCTGTCAGATATTTTGGTTACAATGATGTTAACTAATACAGCATATAATATTTATAAATTTCTATTGAAGCTGTATGATTCTTGCAGCCCATAAGTTTTGATTAGTCTTATATTTTCAATTTTATTCACTTCAAAATATTTTATAATTTCTGTTACAATTTATAATGAGTTATTTAGAAGTACGTTATATTTTAAGTTGTTTGAGGAGTTTCCAAATTTCTTTATTGAATTTTAGTGTATTTCTGCCATGGTTAGAGAAGATGCTTTGTGTGATGTCAGTTTTTTAAATTAAATTGAGACTTGTTTTATGGCTAACTGAGAATAGCATCCATTTTTGAGTGTTCCATGTACACTTGAAAGGACCTAATCTATCCTTTCTTTATTTTTTTCCCCAAAATGTTGATTAGATCAGGTGGTTGATATTTTTCAAGTCTTTTGTATATTCATTAATTTTCTTTCTACTTATTTTATCAATTGCTGAGAGAGAATTATAAGAATATCTCCCTATGGTGGTTGATTTGTCTATTTATCTTGTCAGTTCTATCATGTATTTTGTTCATGAATTTTGAAACGTTTTTTAGATGCATACACATTTAGGGATTATAATATCTTCTTGAGTAATTAACCTTTCTTTTAGTATGAAATTCCTTTCTTTCTACCAAGTAATATTCTTCGATTCGAAGTCCAGTTTATCTGATATTAATATAGGCACTTCAGTTTTCTTTTGATTATTGATTGCATATCATATCTTTTCCACCATTTATCTTTCTTTGTCTTCATAGTTCAAATAGTCTTGTATAGAGCATACATTTGAGCCTTGCTTCTTAACTTAGTGTGTAATAACTGCATTTAATTTAGTAATTTAGATTATTTATACTTAATGTAATTATAATTATCATTATGGTTGAATTTAAGTATATCATTTGACTATTTGTTTTCCTTTTTCCTATTATGCCTTTTTCCCTTCTTTTCTTAACTTATTTTGGGTTTCCGTTTTTTTGACTTAATGATTTCATTTTATACCCATTATTGGCTTGCTAGATTTGTATCTGTTTTTGCAATGAAGTCATTGCAAAAAAGTCATTGGTTTGACAAAACTCTTAACATGTGATTTCCAGCATCGTTTCTGTCACTAAACTGTATTTTCTAACTACAGAACCTTCTTGTTTCCAACTTTTGCAATCTAATCAACAGTAATTATTAGTGCATCCTGATTGAATAGTCAATCAATTTCAGACTGCAGAAGCTGCTAAAGATCTTTTACTTCTTTTTTTGTAGGCTCAGTGGGGGGTGGTATATAAATCTGAATAACAGTCATATTAACTGGCCGTCCTTATAGGTGTATGAATATTATTCTATGACTGACAACATTGTACTTCAGGATGTGTCTTGAGATGTCTTTTTTGATGATGAATGCAACCCCATTTCTCTTTAGGTTGTTATTCCCAGCATAGTACATCATATGATTATCTAATTTAAAATGGCCAGTACCTGTCCATGTCAGATCACTGATGCCTAGAATGTCAATATTCTTGTGTTCCATTTCACTTTTGATGATTTCTAATGTATGTTACATACATTCTACATTCCAGTTATTAATAGGATTTTACAGTTGTTTCTTCTCATTTTGAGTTGTGCTACATCAGCAAATGGAGGTCCCTAGGACTTTATTCTCATCATTAAGGTGATCCTGCTCATATCTGAAATACCAGTGGCATAGGTTTCAAAATCACAGCAAGATGGACATCAATGACTATACATACAGAATTCACCAGATGGAACATACAGGAGCCATATTGACTGTACTTGTGGAAAGAGATGATGGAAAACCTCAATATCAGAAGTCAGAATATGACCAGGTGCTAATTCTGGATCAGATCATCAACTGCTCATATGCAGGTTCAAACTGAAACTGAAGAAAATTAGAGCAGGTGTATGAGAGCCAAGTTATGACCTTGAGTATTTCCTACCTGAGTTTAGATATGATCTCAAGAGCAGATCTGATGCATTAGACACTAATGATTGAAAACCAGGTGAGTTGTGACATCAAAGACATCATTCATGAGAACAATAAAAGGTTATTAAAAAGATAGGAAAAAAAGAAAAGACCAAATTACATGTCAAGAGACTCTGAAACTTCTCCTTGAACATGGAGCAGCCAAAGTAAAAGGAAAACATGACAAAGTTAAAGAACTAAACAGAAGATTTCAAAGGACAGGTTGAGAAGACAAAATCAAATATTATAATGACAAGTGAAAAGACCTGGAGAAAGAAAACCAGATGGGAAGAATACACTCTGTTTTTCTCAAGCTGAAGAATTGAAGAAAAAAATTCAAGTTTTGAGGGGCAATATTGAAGGATTTTACAGGGAAAATATGAAATGACACTGGAAACATCAAAAGAAGGTGGGAGGAATACATAGACTCATTATACCAGAAAGAATTGGTGGATGATCAACCATTTCAAGAGGTTGCTTATGATTAGGAACTAATGGTACTGAAGGAAGATGGGGAAGCTGCCTTGAAGGCATTGGTGAAACACAAGGCTGCCTGCAGGAATTGATGACCAATTGAGATGTTTCAACAAAAAGGTACAGCACTGGGGGTGCTCACTTGTCTATGCCAAGAGATTGGAAAACAGGTACCTGGACAACTGACTGGAAGAGATCCATATTTGCGCCTATTCCCAAGAAAGGGAATCCAACTCAATGTAGAATTTACTGAACCATATCATTAATATCACATGCAAGTAAAATTTTGCTAAAGACCATTCAAAAGCAACTGCAGCAGTGAGCATATTGACAATGAATTGCCAGAAAATCAAGCCAGGTTCAGAAGAGAGCATGGAACCAGGGACATCATTGATGACGTCAGATGGGTATAAGCCAAAATCAGAGAATACCAGAAAGATTTCTATCTATGTTTTATTGACTATGCAAAGGTGTTTATGTGGATAAAACAGATGATGGATAACATTGTGAAGAATGGGAATGGAATAATCTATGTAAGGACCAGGAGACAGTTGTTTGAACAGAACATGGAAATAATGCTTGGTTTAAAGTCGAGAAAAATGTGTGTGAGGGATATATCCTTTCAGTGTAACTCTTCATTTTCGATGCTGAGCAAATAATCTGAGAAGTTGGATTTTATGAAGAAGAATGTGGTATCACGATTGGAGGAAGACTCATTACCAACTTCTATTATACAGATGACACAACTCTGCTTGCTGAAAGTGGAGAGGATTTGAAACATTTACTGATGAAGATCAAAGAACACAGCCTTCAGTATGGATGGCAGCTCAACATCAACAAAAAAATCTTTACAGCTGGGTCAGTAAACAACTTCATGATAAATGGAGAAAAGATTGAGATGGTCCAAGACTTTACTTTACTTGTTTCTATAATAACACCCATAGATGTAGCAGTCAAGAAATTAAAAGATGCATTACACTGGAAAAAACTGCTGCAAAAGAAATCTTTAAAGTCCTGAAAAGTACATATGTCACATAGAAGATGAAGGTGTGCTTAACTCATGTATTAGTATTTCCAGCTGCATCATATGCTTGTGAAAGCTGAACATTGAAGAAGAGAGACAAGAGAAGAATTGATGCTTTTTAATTACAGTGCTGGAGATGAATATTGAATATACCATGTATTACCAAAAGAACCAACAGATTTTTCCAAGATGAAGTGCAACCAGAGTGCCTCTTGGAAGCAAGAATGGTTAAATTGCGTTTTAGGTATTTTGGACATGTTGTCAGAAGAGAGTAGTCCCTGGAAAAGGACATCACGTTTGGGAGAGTGGTGAGTCCACAAACAAAAGGAAGACCATTTACTATATGGATTGACACAGTATCTGCAACAATGGACTTAAACATGTTTCACATAGTGTTTTCGTTTTGTTGTACGTAGGGTCAACATGAGTTGGATGCAACGTGACTAAACCTAAGAATAACAGCAACAACCAACAACAATAAGTTTGTATCTTTGATAATTAGTTAATTAAATGCTCCAGGGTCTATAATATACATATTTAGCTTATTAGACTACTTATCAATATTATTCCATTTTATATACAGTGTAAGAATATGAAACTTTCATTTTATCTCTCAGTTTGTGGTTTTCATATGTAATTTACTTCTACATTCTATAGGTCTTGCATTCTATAAACCATCAATGGATTGCTAACATTTTGGCCTTATATACTCAATTATCTTTTTTTTGTATTTTTATGTTTACCTACACACTTATGATTTCTGGCACTTCTGATTTCTTTTGTGCAGATATAAATTTCAATCTGGTTTCATTTTTTTTCTCCCTGAAGAAATTTCTTTAATATTTCTTTAGTGCGGGTCTGATGCCAAGTAATTTTCTGACCTTTTGTTTACCTAATAATATTTCCTTTTCAGTTTTTAGAGAGTTTTCTTTGAGCAAGGAACTTCACCCTGGCACATATTTTTTCCACTTTATGTATGGAATGTGTTAGTTTTCTATTGCTGGGCCAAATAACTGAGAACACAACTTTTTACTTTATTTTATTTTAAGTTTTGTTTTGGGAGATAAGGACTTCCCCTATAACCCTGTTTGAACTCGAATTCTCTTTGTAGCCTAGCCTGGCCTCAAACTTGTGATCTACCTTTTTCAACCTTCCAAGTGCTGGAATTACAGACATATATCACCACACTTGATTAATGAAAACAACTTAAAGGGGGGAAATATTTATTTGGGCTCATGTTTTCTGTCCATGGTTGCCTAGTTCCATTGTTGTGGGACTGTAGTGAGGCAGAATATCATGGTCACCAGAGCATATTGCAAAGCAAATTTGCTCATTTTATGTTGGCCAGGAAGCTAAGAGAGTATGCCTGTGATAAGGTCTTCAACCATTGTTTTCATTTTGTTTTACCTGGGCTTCCATTCTATTGGGTGGTTCCATACATATTCAGGGTGAGTCTTCCCTTAGTGGTGTTTGGAAAATGCCCTCATAGACACATCCAGAAGTATCCTTCCCTAATTTCCTCATCATTTCCAATCCATTCAAGTTGACCATTAAGAATAACCATCACATTTTAAATACTTTACTGTTACTTCTTCCTTGTATTTAGGCTTATGTGGTTTCTGGCAAGAAGCCTGCTTTTGTTTTTATTTAAGTTCTTTTGTATGTAATGTGCCCATCTTTGTGGGTTATTTAACAAGGTTATCTTTATTTTGTTTTCTGAGACAAGAGTATGATATACATTGGCAATATTTCTTTATATAGATTTGGCTGTGGTCTAGCTTCTTTCATCTCAGAGTTTATGATTTTCATAAAACTTAGAAATTTTTCCATCATATTTCTTTAAATATTTTGTTCTGTACCCTTCTGTTTTGGGGAACTCTTCCAATTGTACATGTTTTAGGCCATTTGAAATTATCCCATATTTTTTATCAGTATTTTTTTCCTTTCTGTACATCATTTTGAATATATATTAATGCTATTTTCCGACCTCCTGCTCTTTTGCAATGTTTTGTCCATTGTTAATCCCATTCTTTATATTTTAGTTTCAGAAGTGCTTCTTTGCAAATTCTACTTAAGTCTTTGTCATATTTTCCATGCTTTTGTTTATTTTGTTAGGTGCCATCAAATAGAATTCTATTCATAGAGACCCTAAGTATAACAGAACGAAACACCACCCAACACTGTGCCATACACATGATCTTTTTATGTTTGAACCCATTGTTGCAATCACGATTGTTCTTCTAATTTTGAGTCATGTTGCATCAGAAACTGGAGGTCCAAGGAGATTTATTTCATTCCTGTCATTAAGGTAGACTGTACTTTGAGGTGGTAACTCTTCCCTAGACATTTCTTGAATGCATTCAAGCCAGGGGGCACTTCAGGCACTATATTATGGCACCTAATAATAACAACAACATATTTGACAATGTTTCTGTGCTATTCATAGGGTTTTCAATGGCCAATTGTTTCAGGAGTGGGCTGCTGCGTCCTTCTTTATAGTTTTCTTTGTCTGGAAGTTCAGCTAAAACCTTTCTCGCATGGGTGGGCCTGCTGGTATCTGAAATACTCGTGGCATAGCTTTTAGCATCTCAGAAACATGCAAGCCACCACAGCATGACAAGGTGATGGACACATGGGAGGTCTTCCATTCTCATCATTTTTCTTTCTGAAGGATATAAAACATATTTACAGTATCTGTTTTTATGTCTTTTTTCGCTGACTTATTTCTCTATTTTTGAGTCTGTTTCTACTGAAAGATTTTTCTCCTGGTTATAGGTCATTTTCTAGTGATTCCTTATATACTATTAATTATTGATTGGATGCCAGAGACTTTGAATTTTGTCTTATTGGTTGCTGAATTTTGTAATATTATATCAAATAGTGTTACATTTTGTTCCAACTCTTTGTTGTTTACTTGTAATCAGCTTGCCAATTTTGGAGCTTTTCTTTTAAGATTTGTTGGTGTGGTTCCAGAGTAGCCTCCTGCTTTGTTCTAATATAGTCCCAGTCCTAAGCAGACACCTCCTGAAGATCTACCTCAGTGCTCCATGTGTTACAAGGTTTATTGACTCTCAGTGGTAGGAATACAAAGTATTGCCAGCTGCACATGAGATCCAAGTGTCATCAATCCTCTGAAAGTTCTTTTGTTCCATTTAGATGGCAATCATGAATAGGCGAATTGTAGTTCCCTTAGTATTAGCAACTCTGAATCTGGGCTGTCAGGACTCTTTGCTTTCAGTGTTATAGCTGTGGTCCGTAGGTGTCAGTGACCCATCACCCAGCAGTTACAGGTCTGAACTTGGGGTGTTGGGACCCTCAGCTCTTAGTGTTACAGCTTCTTGATAGCCAGAGCGAGTAACTCTCAGCACCTTTCTGGAATTCTTCTGACTGCTGGGTTTGCAGCTTTTCCAGTCTTGGCTCTGTGCAGCTCTTCACTTTTTGCAGTTTTGACTATTTGTAGCCCTTTGTCTTCTGCATTCTCAGCTCTCCACCATTTCTTGCTTTCTCTACACTTCTGCAGTCCTTCTCAGTCTTAGCTCTTCAGCCTCTGATCCTGTTATCTGAAACTCTTCTGCTGCCTTCTAGCTACTGCTCCTGAGTGCCTGGGTCTGGCAGCTCCTGGAGTTGTGTGCCATTTGCATTACCAGCTCAGCCTGCTCTATCTATGATAAAGACTTCCAGTAGTCAGTAAAATATTCAGATAGGCTTTATTGGAGCCTCAGCTGCAAAATGGGGTGGAGTGGGGGCCAGTGCACAGGAACCAGGTCTCTCAGTCTGCTCCTCCCAGAGTGAGAGGAATGCTGCTTCAAGAGCTAGTTCTACATGTGCACTAGCTGTCGTGGCTAGGGAGGTCCTCCTCTGTGGGGCATCGTCCTGCCACTGGATTTGCTCCGGCCGTGAGTGGGAACTGGTGGCCAAAGACCCGTCTTCTGGTGAGGGGGAGCTGGGCACCCAGGAGCCGTGCCACCCAGAAAGGAGGCTTATCCCCATGGCTGCTCTGAGAAGCCTTGAGAAAGGCAGGCTCAGAGGCTTCTGCCCATGGTGGCTCCTTGCTTCTTTTCTTCCCAGTGAAGACTCTGAGTGCTCTGCTCCAACAGCTCTTTATTGTTTCTTTGTCTGTCCCCGTCGATGGAATGGACCCAGACTGCTCCGTGTACCACCCTTATATACTCTTCTGAGGTAGCCTGGGACCAATCAGAGGCAGTCACCCCATACAGGTTTCAGCCAATCAAAGGGGATATTCAAATTTGGTTTTGTAAAAGTAGCCAATCAGGGATGGTTCCTGAACGGTCCAATCAGGAGCCGTTCAGGGGTTTGGAAACAGCCAATCAGTGTCTAGGGGTCTGAGGCAAGGGATTAGATGTCAGTGCCATCTTGGGGAGCTCGATGACCCTGAGTTCCCAGATGTAGGGTAAAGGTGACTGCCTGGGGAACAAGCCTCAGTCTTCCAGGGGGCTTACATAGGCCCTGGGGTGAACTGCCTCTCTAGGCAGTGCCCTACACTCCTCTCTGCCCAGGTTGATGACTGCTAGGAAGTGGTCTTGAACAGCTATGGGTGGGGAAATCTGGAGTGGGCTGGAAGTCAGCTCATCAAAGGGTCAGCTATCGTGGCTGATATGAAGTCTCCTGAAGCAAAGCTGCCACGGGAGCAGTGGCCAAAGCAGTTGAGGTGGTTTCTATGATTGGAACAAAGTCTCTTCTGGATGTGTGTAGCTACTATGAAGCCTCCAGGCATCAGGGGCTGGATTGTAGTCTCCTGGAGCAGCAGTATGAGATGTTCAAAGCTGTGGCTGTCATGATGACAGCTTGAGGAATTACTGGAGAAGTGGGTGCATGATTGACAGGTCTTGTGGTCTCTGCAAAAATGGCAGGGCAAAAGTTGCTGTTGCCTCTGCCCCTGAGGGACCTTCAGGAGCAGCAGCACTAGATGTGGGAATAAACAGCCCTATAAGTTCTGATCTGGGACCCATATTTGCTCCACTGAGGGAAGTCACTTGGTTCTGACCCTAGGCAGCTGCAGGTGATGCCTGGGGTGAAGGGTCTAACTATTGTCGTTCAAATGGCCAAATTGCCTGTGCCCAGCAGCTCCAACCATTTAAAAGAACATTAAAGAGTGGTTGCAATAAAGATTTAACCTGAAATTACCTTTCTTTTTAAACAAACCTTGTTGTTGTTATTAGATGCGTCAAGTCGGGGTCTGAATCATGTCGATCCTATGTACAACAGGTGAAACAGTACAGTCAGTGCTTCTCTGGTATTCATAGGGTTTTCAATGGCTGATTGTCTTTTGGGAGAGGGGTTGCCTGGTCCTTCTCCCAAACCTACAGCACCTGGTGTTCCCAGGCATTCTCCCATCCAAGTACTAACCAGGCCCCACCCTGCTCAGCTTCTGAGATCTGACGGCATTGGACACCACAGTGGTATGGCTTCAGGTTTAACAAATGTTATCTAACTAACTAGGTTTAACTTCTAGCCAAATACCCTTAGAAAGGCTTGTGTCATACTGGTCTTTCTCATAAGTATTGTTCTGCTCACTTATTTTTGTTGTTTTTGTCCAAGCATTTGGTAATTTTTTTTCCTCATGTGTGAATAGGTTAGTGTTTGGCTTCTATCTTTGGAGCTCTTACTCTTATATTCTTGGCCTTGCAAATACTAGCTGCCTTGTAAACTCTTAATTCTGTCTCCTTAAGTCAGGGAGTGGCCAGCTTTGCTTGGCTTTTCTCACCATGTGCTCTGACCTCCAAACTAAATCTAGTTTGAAGCTTGGCAATTACAGTGCTTACCTTATTTGTGTCTTTTCTTTCAGAAATTAAATATGTGGGCTATTGTCCAATATTTGCGAACCATTATTTAATATATTTTGTTCAGTTTTCTAGTTGTTTTAAATGGGTTATATGTGGTCCCTGTGTCTCCATTTTGGTTGGAAGTAGAATGCTGTGTGTATACTGTAGTTTAAATTTTCCTCCAACATTTATCATAACTTCTACTTTGAAGTAACCCCAGTACACAAGAGAATGGGCATTCTGATGGTGAGTAATGGTAAAGCTATCTATAAGTTAAGTTACTGGTTCTATGTAGACAATGTATGTTTTAATTTTTATTTATCCTTTACTGTACTTTATACTTTATATAGTATCTACTTTATAAAAAGTGAATCTCCTCCCTCAATCTGTCATTAAATCTTTGCATGGAATGTACGCTCTGGGAGGATTAGAGGTATATCTCAGGAGTAGAGGACTTGCCTAGGAAGCACAATGATTCCTAGTACTGTGAAAGACAAAAACAAAAACAACAGAAAACAGAATTTATACTGTGAAGATATTCACCACATTCTTTGGTAGTTTCTGATAATTTGGACACATCACTTCCTACCCTTAGTAAGAGGCTGGGATTTAGCTCAGTTGGCAGAGTCCCCGCTCTGCAGTCTCTGAGGTACCGAGTTCAATTCCCAGCACTGCAAAAATGGGAGAAGGATATAGCAATCCACTCCCCAGGCAATCATGAAACAATCAGCCATTGAAAACCCTATAAGGGTCACTGTGAGTTGGACACGACTTGACAGCACCTAGCAACAACAACAACAACAACAACAACAACAACAACAACAACAACAACAATTCTTAGCCTTGAAAAACCAAACATTTCTCATTTCTGTATCTATAATAGATCATTCTACTCAGGAACTATTTAAAAAAAACAGTTACTTTGTCATACATGAAGAATTTTGGTGTACACATTTTATCCTGGTAAGTTAATTAGATATTCTGTGTGTAGTTACAGGGTTTCCTGCTTCATAATATTAGATGAATCTAATGTAGTCTTTATTCAGATTTCATTGTGAGAAGTTTATCGTCCAGCGCTTTTCATCCTTGACATTATTATCCTTTTCATTGTGTTGGAAGTATAGGTTTTAAGATAGTTACAACTATACTTGAGTGATACTTAATGTCTTGGTCTTTTAAGATTCATACACATGCACCAGGCATGGAGGCTCTTGAGGTAGAGGCAGGAGGATTGTATGTTCGAGACCAGAGGCACTCTGCATAATTTAGTGAAATCCTGTCTCAGTAAGTAAAAAAATGGGCTGGGAGTGCAGTTCAGCGGTACAGCATTTGCAAAGCATTCAAGTGCAAGGCCCTGGGTTCAACCCCCAATACCACCAAAAACTGAAAAAAAGATTCATGCATGTTATAACAAATAACCACCGGTAGCATCATCACTAAAGGATGAAGACTATGTTGTTGTTGTTGTTAGGTGCCTTCAGGTTGAGTACAACTCATAGCGACCCTATGTACAGCAGATCGAAACACTTCCCGATTGTGTGTCAGGCACAAGATCTTATTTATGTGTAAGCCCATTGATGCAGACACTGTGTCAATCCATCTGATGGAGGGTTTTCCTCTTTTGCATTGACCTGCCACTCTCCCAAACATGATGTCTTTCTCTAGGGATTGATCTCTCCTGACTACATGTCCAAAATATGTAAGACACAGTCTGGCCGTTCTTTCTTCCAAGGAGCACTCTGGTTGCATTTCTAGGACAGATCTGTTGGTTCTTTTGGCAGTCCATGGTGTATTCAATAGACGTGTCCAGCACCACAATTCCAAAGCATCAATTCTGTTTCTGTCTCTCTTGTTCAATGTTCAGCTTTCACAACCGTATGATGCCACTCAAAGTACCATGGCATGAGTCAGACGCACCTTTGTCTTCAACATGACATCTTTGCTTTTCAACACTTTAAAGAGATCTTTTTCCACAGCTTTCCCTAGAGCAATGCGTCTTTTAATTTCTTGACTGCTGCTTCCACGGGTGTTGATTATAGAGCCAAACAAAGCAAAATCTTGGACAACCTCAACCTTTTCTCCATTTATTGTGAAGTTGCATACTGACCTAGTCGTAAGGATTTTTGTTTTGTTGATGTTTACTCATAACCCATATTGAAGGCTATGATCTTTGATCTTCATCAGTAAATGTTTTAAATCCTCTTCACTTTCAGCAAGCAGAGACATGTCATCTGCATAACACAGGTTATTAATGAGTCTTCCTCCAATCTTGATGCTGTGTTCTTCCTCATAAAGTCCAGCTTCTTGGATTATTTGCTCAGTAGTAAGTTGAACAGATAGGGTGAAAGTATACAGCCTTGATGCACACTTTCTCAACTTTAAACCAGGCAGTGTTTCCTTGTTCTGTTTGAACAACTGCCTCCTGGCAGTTCATGTACAGATTCCTCATGGGTATAATTAGGTATTCCCATTTTCCGAAGTGTTATCCCTAACTTATTAGGATCCACAGAATCAAATGCCTTTGCATAGTCAATAAAACACAGATAGACATCTTTCTGACATTCTTTACTTTCGGCTAATATTCACCCAATGATGTCCCTGGTTCCCCACCCTCTTCTGAATCCTGCTTGATTTCTGGTAATTCCCTGTCTATATACTGCTGCAGTCGCTTCTGCATGATCTTTAGTAGAATTTTGCTGGTGTGCGATATTAATGATATTGTCCGATAGTTTGCACATTCAGTTGGTTCCCCTTTTTTGGGAATAGGCACAAATATGGATCTCTTCCAGTCAGTTGGCCAAGCAGCTGTTTTCCAAAACTGTTGGCATAA
>VMDO01013602.1:0-57593 GCA_007922755.1 Pedetes capensis | reverse complement strand
GTTCAGATAATCTAGGTTCAATTATTTACATAGTACATCAATCCATGCTTATTTTTTATTTTCTGGCAACTGAGAGTAAAGAATGTCCTATGTAAACTCTCTATTATAAAAATTAAGTTAAAACTATAATAAACATACTTTGAGGAAAAGGGGATTCTTAAATTGCACTTAGATAAGAAAATAAATTGTGTAGGATTGTAGAATGTATTTAGGCTAAAGGTAAAACAAGCATGAGCAGGTATAGTTTATAAAGGTATAGTTCAGCAAGTAAAAAACATACAAATATGAATTATACAACCTGACAGAGTTAACTCTAAATTCTTAAAGGAGTGTGTGGGGACAGCATTCTAGAAAGAGAAGTGTCTTGCCAAAAATAGGCTGGCAATAAAGCAGGATAATATCATTGTGTCTTCATAATATGTCTTTTCATAATGTTAGATGAGCCTGTGAGCTATTTGATGACAGAATGAATGAAGACTCTGGTGATAGCTTAGTTACTCAATTATCAGAGAAAACTTAGCTCTGGCCACAAACTTGTAAATCCTTTAGGAAACTGGACTTGCTGATCCTAAAAGCAAATGTAACAACCATTTACTGCTAGTGGAGCAACCTCTTTGGGTGTCACCAACAGTCAAACACTTATCTTTACTTCTCTCCAACACAGAATGTACTCAACAAGAAAGACCTTTAAGAAACCTCCAATTATGCTGTAATTTCACTAAAGTGTAAGTGCTTTTGCCCCCTTCTTACCATTTGGTGTTTCCCGCAGCTGAATACCTGATACACACCTTAATCTATCTGTGGGCTGAAGAGGGAGAGCTAGGGAGATGATGTAATTAGCAAAATAATTTGATAGCTAAAAAGAAGCGCTTAAAGGAAGATACTAATGCAATATATTGTAAATTTGACATAATTTGGAGAAACTTCAAGGAAGTGGGTAGAGATTTAGTGAGTCACAGTATATTACTCTGTTTTTTACATATGTTCTGTTAAGGGACAGAATAGGTAATGTTTGCCTTGTCTCCAGATGATGAACGTAGATGGATAAAGAAGGTAGGCACTGCTGCTGCTCAAGGTCCTCATATAACTCACAGATGTAAGCCTTGCTAAATATCTTTCATTTTCTTGATGCCACCAGGGATTTCCTTGATGCTACCCGATGGTAAGATTCTTCTGGAACAAGTTAGTGTCTACACATGTGTACCAACTTGACCAGTGTGCTGCAGCTTTCAATTTGGTAGCTGCTCTTTCTATAATGGACTCTAGATTCTCTCACAAAGCCAAAAAGACTGGGAAGTTCATGTATCCTCCAATATAAATTGAAAAAATAATTTTAGAAAAATAAACATTCTATCCTATTCTTCAGCAGATTCATCAGAGATACAGTATAAGGTCTCTTTGAATGGAAAAAGCAGTAAACTCTCTTAAAAAGTTGTGTTTCAGAAATATATTTCCATATATTTACTCTTATTCTTTTTTTGCCATATATTATTTTTTCTCTTCCTCCTATATTCGTGGGATTGTATAGATTGCCTATCTAATAAAGAGTTGTAAGGTTTGAGGGTTTTTTCCCTTTACTTTTTTGATACAAAACAGACAAATAAAGCACGTGAAAATTACTAGAATCAAAGGTCATTCTTAATGAAGGCAGGGAAAGGGAAGATGCATGGGATCTATCAGGAGATAAAACATAGAATAGCTGACTACTTAGGTATGCTGAAGAATATTAGAGATGAATTTCAGTTTTGGAAATTTTCATCTGGTTAAAAGTTCCTGGTGTTCACTGAAAGTTTAATTTAAGGAGTAAGAGAATGGATTTTGTAGCTAATGGCACTCAGTTTTGGACCTTGTAAATTTCAGATTTTAGAGAAATTACCAAACTCATTTGCCAGTACCAAGATGTTTTTGTCACAATAGCCCTGTAGTATAGTTTGAAGTAAGGTATTGTGATCCTGCCTGCACTGTTTTTGCAGATTAAGATTGTTTTAGACATATGTGGTTTTTTTGTGCTTCCATTTGAATTTTAGGATTATTTGTTCTATTTCTGCAAAGTCTGCCATTGGATTTATAAGGATTGTATAACATTTGTAAATTGCTTTTGGTAGTATAGCCATTTACAATATTCATTCCAATCCATGACAAGGAGAAAGAACTTCCATCTTGTAGTATCCTCTGCAATTTCTTTCTTTAGTGTTTTCAAGTTTTCTTCATAGAAATCCTCAAGTTTCTTGGTTAGATTGATTTATAAATATTTAACATTTTGGTGGGCTATTGTGAATGGGATTGTTGTCTTTACTTTCTTTTTCTTCCTGTTCACTATTGGTGTAAAGGAGGGCTACTGATTTTTTAGTGTTAATTTTGTATTATGCTACTTTGGTAAAGGAGTTAATTAGCTCTAAGAATTTTCTAGTGGAATTTTGGGGGTCTTTGGGTAAAGGATCATGTCATTCATGAATAAGGATAATTTGACATATTTGCCTATCTGTATCCCTTTAATTTCTTTTTCTTTCCTGATTACTCTGTCTAGGACTTCAATCAAAATATTGAATAAGGAAGGATATCTTTGTCTTGTTCCTGATCTTAGAGGAATTAGTTTCAATTTTTTCCCTGTTTAGTATGATATTGGCTATAGTTTTGACATAGATGGCCTTTATGATGTTGAGGTCTTTCCGTATTATGCCAGTCTTTTCCAAGGCTTTTATCATGAAAGGTTGTTGTACATTGTCAAAGGCTTTCTACGTATCAACTGAGATGATTATGTGATTTCTGCCTGCAAGTCTGTTGATATGTTGAATTACACTGAATTATTTTTGTATGTTGAACCAGCCTTGCATCTGTAGAATGAAGCCCACTTGATCACCATGTATGATCTTTTTTATGTGTTGCTGATTCATTTCCCAGAATTTTAATGAGGATTTTTATATCAATGTTCATCAGGGAAGTTTTGGTATTAATGTGATACAGGCTTTATATAATGAGTTTTGAAGTGTCCTTTCACTTTCTTTTTTATGAAATAGTTTGAGGAGAATTAATACCTATTAAATTCTTCTTTGAATGTTTAATAAAATTCTGCAGTGAACCAGTCAGGACCTGGGCTTTTCTTTGTTTGGAGACTTTTTTTTTATTTCTGTCTGTATTTTAGTGAATATAATAGGTCTGTTTAAATTGTTTATGTCCTCTGGAGTTAATTTTGGTAATTTCTATGTGTTAAGGAGCTTATCTATATTTTCTGTATTATTGTTTTTTTGAGAGTAGAATTTTTTCAAGTATTCCTGATGATCTTCTGGATTTCACTGGTATCAATGTTTATAATCTCATTGGAAATCTCATCTCTAATTATTTTTTAATGTAGGTCTTTTCTTTCTTTCTTTTTGTGAGATTGTCTAGAGTGAGGTTTATTTTATTCACCTTTTTGAAGGACCAGCTCTTAATCTCATTAATTCTTTGGATGAGCACTTTTGTTTCTAATTGACCAATCTCTACCGTATTCTTAATAATTTCTGTCTGAATAGTCCCTTTACATTTGCCTTGTTTTTGGCCTCCTAGGGCCTGAACATATGTCATTAAGGTATTTAATTGGGCCTTCCCCTGCTTTTTGATGAAGGCATTTATGGATATAAACTTCCGTCTTGGAACTGCCTTTGCTATATCATAAATTTTGGTAGGATGTCTTTTAATCCTCATTTGATTCCAGAAATTTTAAAATTTCTTCTCTGATTTCTTTGAAGATCCATTGATCATTCAACAACGTATTATATAGTCTCCATGAATTTGTAGCATTTCTGAAATTTTTCTTACTTTTGAATTCTAGTTTTATTCTGTTGTGATCTGATGAGGTACAGGGGGTGATTTCTATTTTTTGTATTTGTTAAAGACATTTTTGTGGACTAAAATTTGGTCTATCCTAGGAAAAGTTCCATGTGGTGCTGAGAAAAGTATGTATTCCACATCTGATGTATGAAATATTCTGTAGATGTCTGTAAGGTCCAGTTAGTCTATCATGGTATTTAAGTTCAACATTTCTCTGTTGAGGTTTTGCTTTGATGACCTGTCTCTTGGGGAAAATGGAGTATTGAAATCTCCCATAATTATTGTGTCTGGCCCAAGTTGTTCCTTAAGCTCCAATAAAAATTGTTTTATGAAGCCAGGTGTACCTGTATTTGATGAATAAATATTAAGTATCATTATGGGTTTGTGATTCACTGTTCATTTAGTAATGTTTAGTAATGTTTTTTCTCTCTTCTGATTAGTTTGGGACTAATGTCTAACTGGTGAGAAATTAGCATCACCACTCCTGCTTTTTGTTTGTTTATTTATTTCCACATACTTGGTATACTGTTTACCATCCTTTATTTTCAGCTTGTTATGGTCTTTATGGATGAGATGAGTCTCTTGTATACTGCATATTGAGGATTTATTTTTTTAATCCAATTGGCTCATCTATGCCTCTTGGTTGGTGAGCTAAGACCACTTACATTGAGGGTAATTATTGAGAGTAGCTTATTTTCCTGCATCAATTTGATGTTTGTTTCCATTTTTCATTTATATTTTGCATATTGTTTTCTTAAGTTCCCCTCATGTTTATTATTCAACCCTTTGGTATTGTATTTGGGGTTTTCTTAACACTCTCATGTGCAATGTTTCATTGATGATCCTCTGCAATGCTGGCTTGATGGCCACAAATCACTTAAATAAGTCAATATCATGGAATGTCTTGAACTCACCATCTATTTTAAAAGATAGCTTCACTGAGTTATGTATTATTGGTTGACAGTTATTCTTTTTCAGGACTTGAATGATGTTTGATCAAGCTTTTCTTTCCTTTAAGGTTGTTGTTGAGAAATCAGCTGCTATTCTGATGAAGTTTTCTTTGTGAGTTGGTGTTTCCTTCTTGTAGTTTTTAGAATAGTTTCTTTTCTGTCTAGATTTAACATTCCAATTATAATGTGTCATGGAGAGGATCTGCTCTGATCTACTTTATTTGAAGTTCTGAATGTCTCAGTTGTATAGGTGTGTATTTCCTCCCAAGGTCTGAGAATTTTTCATCTAATAACTCTTTGAGCAAATTTCCTAATCCTCTCATGTTGTTTTTAACTCCTTCATTACCTCCCTGAATTTTTAGGTTGTGCCTCTGCATTTTATTGAAAGTTTCTTGGAAATCTTGATCAAAATGGTTTATCTTTTTAATTTTTTAATAATAATAATAATAATAATAATAATAATAATGATGATTATCATCACCATCATCATCATCTGAGTAGGTCTGAGTAGGTAAGATCCTCTCTTTTTTCTCCAGTATCAGATATCTTGTTTTTGGCTTTGATTAGTCTGAATACTAAAGCTTCTATTGTATTATTGAGTTGACTGACTTTGCCTTCTATCTCTAGGATTTCTGTTTGATTCTTCTTCAGGATCACAATTTCTTTGCTAACTTTTTCTTCTACATTAGATACCTTTATGTTCAGTAAATCAATTGCTTTCATGATGGTTCTTAATTCTTCATCTAGCCTCTCAAAGAATTCAGTTACTTTAAAGTTATCCATTGAAGATATTCCTATTCAGTTTAACTGTTCATATTTCATATATTATTATGTTGTGGCTGGCCAATGGCGTGGCTTTGGTGCTAGGTCTCACCTCCTCCAAGTCTAAGGAGTTTCTCCCCACCTGCTCATGTGAGGCTGAATGACAGTGGGTCACTGTCATTTCTCTCCCTCCATAAGTCTCAGTCTGAGAGTTCATTGCCTAGCTTTCACTGCAGCTTCTGCAGTGAGCACTGCCCCATCCATTTCTCTCTGCACCACAAATGTGCCACTGTGTAAACCATGTTTCAGGCTCACCATTCCTGTGGTACCATTTCTCTGCATCATGGCACTCCCAGTCCCTACACACTCCACTGCTTGAATTGTCTGTCTTAGGCTGCTTGGACCCACAGCATCCCTTCTCTTGCTCCTGGACCCTAATCATGCCATGGCTTGAACCATCTCTCTTAGGCTCACTGGTCCCACTGTGCCTGTTTTCTATGCCACACATTCTCTTCCAGGCCCTATTGCACCACAACCGTGCAGTGTCTCTTAGGCTCCCTTGTCCTGCAGTGCCATATCTCTGGATCACTGTCATTCCCAGACCCTAAATGTGCCACTGCTTGAATTGTCTCTCTTGGGCTCCCTTGTCCCACTGTACTGCTTCTCTGTGTCACAGGCACACCTGGGCCCTAAAGGTATCACAGCCTAAACAGTGTCTCTTAATCTCCTAAATCCCATCGCACCACGTCTCTGCATCACAGGCATTCCCAGTTCCTGAACACATCACTGCATGAAACTTCTCTCTTAGGTTCCCCTGCAGTCCTGCAGGGCCTCTTCTCTTCATTGCAGATGCTCCTGGGTTCTAATCCCCTCTCAGTCTGAACAGACTTTCTTAGGTTCAGTGTTCCAGCAGTGCCAAATTCACCACCAAATTCACCACCATTCAGTCTCTCTCTCTGTAGCTTGAGGTTCCAGGGGTGCCAGAGACCAGGGCACCAGCAGTCTCTCTGCAATAAAAAGAAAAAACAAAACAAACAAACAAACAAACAAAAAACCCCAGCAGTTTCCAGGTCTGAGACCCTGCCAGGGGAAGGGGGCTACACAGCCTGGTCTCCTCCCAGGAGAATCCTGCAAACTTCTGCTTTTATTTCTTGTAATACTTCTTGCCAACCACACACTCTCCCAGAGTGCCCCGTATCCTCTTAAACAGTCTGGTGTTATTGTCCCTGGGTTGAGGATTCTGTTAAGTTTCCTGCCATTTCCTCTTTTTCTCTCATGTTTCAATCTCTAGTAGCCAGTTATCCTCATCCCATCTTTTTCTTTTTTTTTTTTAAATAATTAAAGCTGCTTTCCATTTGTTTTTGTTTTGAGTAGAGAACTTTGTGAATTTTCCTGTTTCTTCCCAGTTGAAACATGGCTTTTAACCATCCACCATCTTACCTAAAACTCCAAAAGTGTTATTTTAAAAATATTGCTTAGATACTTAAAATCACACATAGTATGACAAAGAAGATGCTATTAACACAGACCATTAAGGAAATTGTGTAGTATTTATAAAATATGGTAGTCTTCAAGAAGGTAAAAGTTAATGAGCTAATCAAATAACCAAGATAGTAGAAAAATATCTTTGAATGATCCAAAGTCAAAGATAATATGAAATAAAAATTAATGAAAAGCAAATAGTGAGTTAAAAATAAACACATGATATAAAAATCAATATAAACATGTATTACAAAGATCTGACAAAACTTGGAAAGATTGAAGAAATAATTTTACTGGATAGGAGGCATAGATAATCTTGAAGATTAAATTTTACTCATATTTATAAAACTATAGACATTAAGGGCTGCAGCCATAGCCCTGTGGCATCCGATCCCGTCAGATCTCACAGGCTAAGCAGGGTTAGGCCTGGTTAGTACCTGGATGGGAGACCGCCTGGGAACACCAGAAGCTGTAGGCTTGGGAGAAGGACCTGGCAACGCCCTCCCAAAAATCAATCTGCCATTGAAAACCCTATGAACAGCAGAGAAGCACTGACAATAGTGTTTCCCCTGTTGTACAGAGGGTCGCTTTGAGTAGGATACCGACCCGAAGGCACCTAACAACAACAATAGACATTAAAAATAAAAGGATACCATGAAATCTAAATACTCATAAATATGAAGCAAAATTGTATAGATAAATTTCCAGTACATACAAATATCAAAATTTACTGAAGCAATGGAATGATATTAGAGCTTTTAGACAATTTAATTAGTAATTAAATTTTCCATGTAGGAACTAATAGAATGAGCAATTTTACAGTTGAGTTGAATTCTGTCAAGTAAGGTACACAAAATTCTAATTTATATAAACTGTTTCAGATAATAGAAAAGGGAGGGAAAACACCCCAATTATTCCAAGAGATTAACATAAACAATATCAAACCTAATAAGAATAATGTAATAAATGAAAACCAATTTTACTTATAAATGTCTGTATAAATACCCTTAATACAATAAGATAAATCAAGTTTAATAGTGTAGCAAAAAAGGATAATATAGTATGATTGTGTTTCTAGTAGTCTACAAATCCCAAAACAATGAGCCATTGAAATCCGTATGAGAGTTGGTATGAGTTCAACTCAACTCAATGGCATCTTAAAAAAAAATGAATAAATGAATAATCATAGAATTTTAACATTTGAAACATCTCTTACAATAAAACATTATATGCACAATGGAAGTAAAAAAATATAAATAAAATTTTCTCTGATGCAGAAGTCCATCTCTGGAATTCAGTATTCAGTTATAACTTTAAAAAGTAATCAACATAGAATAAAGTTGAATATCTTTAAGCTAATAAATAGTGACTCACAAAATGTCACAGGAAATATCATTCTTTTGTGTGTGTGTGTGGTACTGGAGGTTGAGCCCAGGGCCTCAAACTTGCATGCTGTGCAAGTGTTGGACCACCGAGCTGCCACCTCCAGCCCCCCCCCCCTTTTTTTTTTTTTACTTTTTGAGACAGGGTCATGCTAAATTACGCAGACTGCCTCTGGTCTCAAATTTATGATCCTCTGCCTCTGCCTCCCAAGCCGCTGGGATTGTAGGCTTGTACCACCGTGCCCAGCTAGGAAATGTTCTTCATGGATATATGTATATGTGTGTATATATATATATATATATATATATATATATTTAAATAGTTCTTTAAAAAATCAACAACTTTGTGATGCTTGGTATCACCAATTTCATTCAATAATCTATTCAAGTTTTAATTAGTACTATATGAGTGCTGCAAAAATGTGGTTAAGATTGCAATTGTTGATGAAAATTAGAATAGTTTAAATAGTTTATTCTCTATAATGCTACAGTAATCTGGGTAGAAAATATCAAAGGACCTATATATAGATAAATTGATACTTGCAAAAAATGTGATTGTCACACAAATATTAGTGGTATTTGTATGTGTTAGAAACATTAGAAAGTAATTCTAGCTGTTTTCTACAGAATCATTCACAGGTAGGGTGACCACATAATTTATTATCCAAATAGTAATAGTTTTAAGAGTAAAAATTAAAATATTTAATAATTATTAATGAAATGAACCCCAACAAAATGAGCAAGATGGACCTCCCTAACCACAGAGTAAATTTTATAAGAAGGAAAGGCTGTGTTATTGAAATAATACATATGATTTAGATGAGGGTAGTGGCAATTATATTCATTAAAATTAGTCAGATAGTATACATATTTTAAAGATAAAGTCAAGAAGATTAGAAATAGAAATTTCTGGCCTGCTAAATAATGCTAAAAAAGACACTGAAAACATGAGCAGTATCTAACAGATACAAAAATGAAGGATTTTTATTGGAACATATAAAGAGTTCTAATGAAATCTGAAGTTAGAAAACAATCAAGGAAGAGAGAAAAACAGGGATTACCAAGAGAAAACTAAAAAAAAATGCTTTATATAATTTTTTAAATATTTAATATGAAAAATATTCAACCTCACTAATAACCACAGAAATTCACATTTGAAATTGATAGATTTATACTACCATCCCTCACATGATATTGGAATAGCTTTTCTTTCGGTGACAACTAAAATATTGGTTTTATTGTTGTTAGGTGCTGTCAAGTGAGTATCTGACTCATAGCAACCTTACTTACAACAGCCCAAACACTATTGTTAGTGCTTCTCTGTTATTCATAGGGTTTTCAATGACTGTTTTTTAGGAGTAGGTTGCTGGGGCCTTCTCCCAAGTCTACAGCACCTGATGTTCCCAGGTGGTCTCCCATCCAAGTACTAACCAGGCCCAATTCTGCTTAGCTTCTGAGATCTGAAGGGATTGGATGCCACAGTGGTATGGCTGCAAACAAAATATTGGGTAAAATATATGAAAAAATGTTTTTAGATATTGAATTATAGGCAATAAGGTCTATGATCACTGAAAGAAATGAAACAAAACAAATGATCCCCATTCTTATCCTGCTTTCCATCCAGAGGTGTTTATCAGCTCTGGAAAAGAGTACACATTCCTCCTGTAGGTTCAGGAATTTTCACTGAGCTGAAAAGATAGACCTGAAAACTCTGACCAGGGTATCTGCATTTCTCATAGCAGATGTCAGAGAAGAAGTAACTACACCAAAAAATAGCTTCAGGAATTCAGAAGAAAAACCTACGTGAGTTTCCACATGTCTTTGACTAAATTTGAAGCTTGCATAGTGCTACCAAGTTGTTTGAATTTCATTAGATTCAAAAGAATAATATAAGAATGATACTTAATTTCTCATTATGAAAATATACAAACTAGACTATATTGGCATGGCATCTGTAAAGTACTGGGAAATAAATCTATCAGCCTAGTACTTGGTATGTAAACATACATACACAAGCACAGTCCATAAAAATGAAGCTTATTATGGGTAATGATTAAATACTAGAAAGAGCTCACATGTTCATTAATAGATGGGTAGGGCTGGGGATGTAGCTGACTGGTAGTGTGTGTGACTAGCAGGCATTATGCCGTAGATTTGCACTCCAGTACTGCCAAAATCCAACCAACCAAGCAATCTACCAACAAAAACTAACTAGATGAGATAACAAACAATGTCTATATAATAGAATAACTTTTAGCAATGAAAAGGAACAGACTAATAATACATTCAACATACAGATTGACTTAAGAATCATTATGGTGAGTTTTAAAAAAGCCAAGCTAACATGACTACAAGAATACATAGGCATTAATTCATTCATTGTGGATGAAAAATAATCAATAGCAAAGTTGTTCCAAAATGAGAGAAGGAGACTAGGCCTTTGATCTCCAAATCATGTAGTCATATCTCTGAGATTTGCTGGACAGAGACTCACCTATGTGTAGTCGGCTGGACAGATGAGTGACTGACTTCTATATGGGGTTTAGGGGAATACATCATGAATCCACCAATGACTTTATTTATTTATTTATTTAGTTTTTTTATCGTAATTTGTGGGTTATTACTTACATACTTTTGTTGCGTAGTTTATACATTTCTTGTAATTATGATACTTTCCAACTTTTCAAAAATCATCTTAGCAATTCAAATCAACATATTGGTGACAGAAAAGTGTTCACAAGAAATACATTCTATCACTAATATGTATATAAGTCACAAAAGAGACCTGACATATAACCAATTGTAAGATACCACATATATAATGTATTTCTATAAATACATATTTTAGAAATTAGATACATAAAATGTGAAATGATGTGGTGATTAAGTAGAAAAGTATACAAACTTATAACTTCAAAACCAAATAATGGATAAGAATTTCTATTGAATATTGGATGTCATTTAACTGTCACTTACAATTTCACAGGTAATTTTATAAGAATCCTCATCTCTATGGAATGTTTTGAAACTCCTCTAGTTTTTCAGGTCTCTTCAAAGACATAGAGGTAATATAAATAATGTGTTTAATGATTGATGTTTTGAAGTCCTATGAAGTTTTAAATGAGATTTGCTAAGACAGATACTTGGTTTAATTAACGGTAGGTACTGCATATAAAAGCACTGGGAGTGAAGTATTGAATGTCTGTGTATTGTTGATAAGCATTTTTTCATCTGTCAAATGAAGCGAGGAAGATCATGCTTTATACTGTGCTAATGGATTTTCATTCTGCTAACAAATCCAAAGCTTGAAGTAAAGGAAAATTGGTACATAGCACCACTTCCTTGATAACCATATCTATTTCCCTGTAAGTCTATTTTTAATGCAGATTTGAAATATTCTCACACAAGTATTATTTATGCTTCATGCTTCAGGTTATGTTGTGAGATTAAGAAACAAACTAGACAGGAAAACTATATATTTATTCTTTCTTTATATGAAGTTACTATGTGGTTTCAGGAACATGATTGTGTTTAAAATTGATAGCTTAAAATTTCACATGGTACTTACTTAGAGACCACATATCAAATGAGAAGGTAATAGAAATTGCTAAAGCAATATAAATTCAAAACATAACATAAGGCTATATTATATTTAGAATTTTAGTTACTTTTTAAATAGCCAAATGTAAAAGTCAATAATGATAAAATTTAAATAAATTATAAACAAAATGTCATTCATCTTTTTTGTATTATAATAGAAAACTGAGGTATTCTTTTTAATTTTATTCAAGAAATATAATATTTATATCTATATGATAGTCTGTTGTTGCTGTTAGGTGCCCTCGAGTTGGGTTTGACTCATAGCGACCCTATATACAACAGACAGAAACACTACCTGACACTGTGCCATGTCTGGCACTATCATCAGTCCTTCTCTGTTATTCATAAGATTTTGAATGGCTGACTGTCTTGAAAGTGGGCTGCTGGGTCCCTCACCCAAACCTGCATTAGCCGGTGTTCCCAGGTAGTCTCCCATTCAAGTACTAACCAAGTCCTACCCTTTTTAGCTCCAACATCTCGCAAGATGGGATGCCAAGGTGGGATGGCTGTAGGCATATAATAATCTACACATATGTATATATGAGGTCGAGTTTATCTTAGTTGGTACAGTGCTTGCTCTATGCACTCTGAGGCCCTAGGTCATATCCTCAGCACCGCAAAAATGGGAGAAGTACCTGGCAGGCCACTCCCAAAAGAATCCCTAAACATTCAGGCAAAAAACCAAAAAACCTCTATGAATAGCAGAGAAGCACTTACATAGAGTTAGGTATGCATAGTTTAGAGGAGTGTTTCGTTCTGTGGCGTATAGGGTTTTTCTTAGTGGGAACCGATTCCATGGCACCTAACGACAACAACATATATATGAAACTTTTTTTTGTTTTTTGGTACTGGGGGTTGATCCCAGGGCCTCACACTTGCATGCTTTGCAAGTGCTGGACCACTGAGCTGTGCCCCATCTCCCCCCCCCCCTTTTTTTTTCTTTACTTTCTGAGACAGTGTCTTGGTAAGTTACGCAGACTTCCTCTGGTCTCGAACTTGGAGCCTTCTGGCTCCGCCTCCCAAGCCACTGGAATTACAGGTGTGGGCCACCACACCCAGCTTGTATATGAAACATTCTTTTCTCCCATTTTGTGTTGAGAAATGCATGCAAATTATTTGCAAGTATGATTGATGCTCTGATAGTGATGAAACCTTCATATAAATAGAAAAGAAAGTAACTGCAAGTTAGAAATACCTCAAGTCAGCCTTCTCAGTAGCATATTTGTTTTCTTATCAAAAATAATATCAAATATATTTTAAAAACTTGTGATCCATAGAAAGCTTCCTGCTACATATGACGTTACCATCAATACCGTTTCCATAAGAGAACAACTTTAAACTCTATCTGGATTTATTTCTTATGAGGTTTAAACTCCAAATCTCTATGTAATATCTACAAATGTTTTCTATTGACTTCCCAATATGAAAAATGATATTAGTTTGCTTATCTTGAACTTTTCTCTATTTCCTTTTCTCAAACTTGGTAGCTGTGTTCTTATTATTTTTAGGTCTTACCTCACAAAGCCCCCACTTGTCTGCCAATTTGTAATATTATGGGGACTAGCATGTTGCTGTGATGCTGAAAGATATGCCACTGTTATTACAGATAACAGCATGGTCACCCATGGTGGAAAAGTTTCAGTTAAGCTTTCAGACTAAGACAGACTAGGGAAAAGGACATAGTTACCCCTTCCTGAAAAATTCAGTGATTAAAAACTCTATGAATAGCAGAGAAACATTGTCAGATTTTGCCAGAAAATGAACCTCCTAGGTCGGAAGACACTCAAAAGATGACTGGGGAAGAGTTGTCTCCTCAAAGTAGATTGGATCTTAATGACAGAAATGGAGTAAAGTCCCAGGCACCTCTATTTGCTGATGTGATATGATTCAAGATGAAGAACAACACTAAACACACATTAATAATTGGAATGAGGAATGTATATACTGTGACACTAGGAAAATTAGAAATCTCCAAAAGGGAAATGGCCTGCAGCCATAGACCTGTGGCATCTAATCCCATCAGATCTGAGAAGCTAAGCAGGGTTGGGCCTGGTTAGTATTTGAATGGGAGACGGCCTAGGAACACCAGGTGCTGTAGGCTTGGGAGACAGACCCTGCAACCCACTGTCAAAAATCAATACGCCATTGAAAACACTATGAACAGCAGAGAAGCACTGACAATAGTGTTTCCTCTGTTGTATGTAGGGTCACTGTGAGTCAGATACCAACTTGACAGCACCTAACAACAACAAAAAGGAAATGGAGTATATAAACGTAGACATTCCAGGCAACAGTGGGCTAAAACTGATTGTTGTGGGTCACTTGGAATCAGATAATCATATAGTCTACTATGCTAGGGATGACAGGTTACAGAGAAATGGGGTTGTATTAATCATCAAAAAAGACATCTCAAGATCTTCCCTGAAGAACAATGCTGTCAGTGATAGAATAATATCCATACATGTACAAAGAAAGCCAGGTAATATGACTATTATTCAAATTTATGCACCCACCATTAAGGCCACATGTGAAGATAGGGAAGATGTTTACTGGTATTTGCAATCTGAATAAGATTGAGCATGCAATTGGGATGTACTGATAATTACTAGTGACAGTAATGTAAAAGTTATAAATGAATAAGGATGCCCACTAGTTGGAAAATATGGCTTTGGTGACAAAAACAATGCTGGAGATCACATGATAGAATTTTGTCAGACCAATGACCTTTTCATTGCAAATACATTTTTTCACTTACATAAATGTGAGTGTACTCATGGAATTCACCAGGTAAAACAGGAAACGAATTGACTACTTAATGTGGAAAGGGACAATGGAAAAGCTCAATATCAAATGTCAGAATGAGACCAGGTCCTATTGTGGATCGGATCATAAACTGCTGATATGCCGGTTGAAAGTGAAAATGAAGAAAAGAGAACAAGTGTATGAGAGCCAATGTAAGATCTTAAGTATGTCCCACCTGAGTTCAGAGACAACCTTAAAAACAGGTGTGATGCATTTGACACTAATGATCCAAGACAAGACAAGTTGTGTCATGACATCAAAGTATCATAAATGAGGAAAGCAAAAGTTTATTAAAAATATAGGAAAAAAAGAAAAAATTACATGTCAAGACAGACTTGCCCTTCAACAATGAGTGGCTAAAGTAAAAGGAAGACATGATGAAGAGAAAGAACTAAAAAGAAAATTTCAATGGGCAGCTCGAAAAGACAAAATCAAACATTACAATATGTGGAAAGAGCTAAAGACACAAAACCAAAAGGAAAGAGCATGCTCTGTTTTACTCAAGCGTAGGGAATTGAAGAAAATAAATTCAAGCCTCAAGTGGCCATAGTAAAGGATTATATAGGCAAAATATTAAATGACACAGGAAAATATCAAACAAAGATGGAAGGAATACATAGAGTCATTATATCAAAAACAATTGGTAGATGACCAACTATTTCAAGAGGTGGCATATGATCATGAACCAATGGTATGGAAGGATTAAGTGGAAGCTCCCTTGAATGAATTGGTAAAATACAAGGCACCAGGAATTGATGAAATACCAATTGAGATATTTCAACAGATGCAATACTGGATGTTAGCTTATTTATATCAAGAAATTTGGAAAACAGCTACCTGGCCAACTGACTGAAAGAGACCCATATTTGTGCTTATTCCCAAGAAAGGGGATGCAACCAAAAGTGAAAATTACCAAATATTATTAATATCACATACAAGTAAAATTTTACTAAAGATCATTCAGAAGGGACTACAGCAGTATATACAGAGAGAGCTCCCAGAAAATCCAGCCAGATGCAGAAGAGAGCATTGAACAAGGGACATCATTGCTGATGTCAAATGGATATTAGTCAAAAGCAGAGAATATGAGAAAGATGTCTGTTTGTTTTATTGACTATGCAAAGGCATTTCATTGCATGGGTCATAATAAATTATGGATAACATTGTGAAGAGGAGTTAATTGTACACATGAGGAATTTGTACATGGTCCAGGAGACAGTTGTTCAAACAGAACAAGTAAATATTTCTTGGTTTAAAGTCAAGAATGGTGTGAGTCAGGCCTATATCCTTTTGCCATATTTCCTCAATCTCTATTGAGAGCAAATAACTCAAGAAGTTGTAATTTAGGAAGAAAAATGAGGTTTTATGATTGGAGGAAGACTCATTAACAACTTGTATTATGCTGATGAGACAACTGTGCTTGCTGAAAGTGAAGAAGATTGGAAACACGTACTGATGAAGATCGAAGAACACAACCTTCAGTATAGATTTTGCTTCAACATCAAGAACACAAAAATCCCTACAACTGAATTAGTAAGAAACTTCATGATAAATGGAGAAAAGATTGAGATTGTTCAAGATTTTTCTTTTCTTTCTAACTTTTTTTCTTCCTGCAGTACTTAGGGTTGAATCCAGGGTCTTGCACTTGCTTGATGTTTGGAAGTGCTGTACCACTGAGCTGCACTGCCAGCCTTTTTTTTTTTTTTTTTTTTTTTTTTTTTTTTTTTTTTTTTTTTTTTTTTAATATTTCAGATAGGGTTTCCCTAAATTATGCAGACTGCCTCTGGTCTCCAACTTGCGATCCTCTTGCCTCTGCCTCCCTAGTCACTGGAATTACAGGCATGTGCTACCGAGCCTGGCTCCAAGATTTTTTTTTACTTTGTTCTACAATCAATGCCCACAGAAACAGCAGTCAAAAAATCAACACATTTCATTAGGAAAAGCTGGTGCAAAAGACCTCTTTTAGAGTGTTGAAAAGCAAAGATGTCACATTGCAGACAAGGTGTGCCTGACTCATGCTATCATATTTTCAGTTGCATCATATGGTTGTGAAAGCTTGACATTGAATAAGGGAGACAGAAGATGAATTGATGCATCTGAATTATTATGCTGGGTTAAATATTGAATATACCACGTCCTGCAAAAAAACCCAACATTCTGTCTTCCAAGACGTACAACAAGAATGCTCTTTGAAAGCAAGGATGGCTAGACTGAGTCTTTTCTATTTTGGACATGTTGTCAGGAGGGACCAATCCCTGGAGAAGACAGCCTATTTGGAAGACTGGTAAGTCAAAGAAGAAAAGTAAGACCCTCAAATAGATGGATACCACAGTGACTGCAACAATGGGATTAAACATAAAAATGACCATGTGCTTGAAACACTGATGGAGAGTGTTTCCTTCTGTTGTACACAGGGTTGCTATGAGTTCGACCAGACTCAAGGCACCAACCAAAACAACCACCTATTAGAGTGTTGGGCCCCACATTTGGGCGCCAACTCTATGTGGGGCGCGCACCTCCCGGTCTGGCCTAGAGGTTCAGATGGGTGGTGCTGCTGTGCACACAGATACTAAACACAATTCACTCATGACCCTCAGGCGAGGGGCACAGACTCCTGTGGCCCTCGGGCCCCCGGCAGAGACCGGAGAAAGGAAAAGCCTCAGGCGCTTTTGCCTTCCAGGAGCAAACACCTGTGTTGGTCTTCTAGGTGGTCATGAGGAGACAGCTGATGCTTTGTCGGTGATCAGACAGAGAGCAGGTTCTCTCCTTGTTGATGATTGCAATGGGAGAATGTTCTTTCCTCACTGAAGGTCCTGGGGAGAGCAGGAAAGTGTTTTCCTCATCGGTGGTCCAGGCAGGACCGGGCGAGAAGGCCTGGCTTAGCCGGTGGTGTGGACGAAGAATCGAAGAGGCAGAAAAGGCCTAAAAGTGGCCTAAAAAGATCGAGCTGCCGCAGTGCTCTTTATATAGCTTGCCCACAGAATGGCCTGAGCCAATCAGCTTTCAGTCCAATTGTCCAATCAGGAAGGGTTTTGTACAAACCTGCAACCAAGTTACTTTCATTTTCCCTAGATTTCTAATTTACAAACCAGATATTTAAAAGCCGTTTTCCCAGTTTGGGAATTTTTGCCAATTTCCTCCCAATTTTCCCCTACATTAGAGGAAGGATTAATGTTTTTGCTCATAATTTCTGTCGGCTTTATACCATATATCTGTTTGAACCACTTATCTCTTAACCATATATATATATATATATATATATATATATATATATATATATATATATATATACATGCTGCTTAAATTTTCTGAGATTATGGAGCAAATTGTTTTTAATTACAGTTTTAAATCTTAATATTAGTACTTTTTAAAGAAACAAATGTTTTCAGAAAAGCACAAAAATCCTCTTCTTCCAAAATTTGTTTTCAGAAATAAATTGTGTAGTATTTCTTAATATTCAAATTGTGCACAAACTCCTTCACTGATGCATTATATTACAGCTAGTTGGTCTTATATCTTTAACATTTTTGTTATATCCAGGCATGGTGGTGCATGCCTGTAATCCCAGTGGCTTGGGAGGAGGAGGCAGGAGGATCCCAAGTTCGAGACCAGAGGCAGTCTGCATAACTTAGCGAGACCCTGTCTCAAAAAGTAAAACAATGGGCTGGAGGAGGCAGCTCAGTGGTCCAGCACTTGCAGAGAATGCAAGCGCAAAGCCCTGGGTTCAACCTTCAGTACCACAAAAAAAAAAAAAAGATTTTTGTTACTGCTATTTTTGTGCTATATTTAAATTACAATAAACTTCTTTTGCAAGTATATATATTTAAGTTGTACATTAAAAGTTGTCATATATATATTTAGTGTACAACTTAAATTTTAATTTAAGAATTTTAATGTACAACTTAATGTGAAAAATTTTAATGTACAACTTAATGTGATTCATTCTGACATGCACTTCATTGTGACATTTCAATATATGGATTTCATTGTTCATTACACAAATAAGTTCCCCCTTAATCTCTTGTGCACTTCCTCCCTCCATCCTAGCCCCCACCAAAGGCTTCTCTTCCACTTGTATGTCTTTTTATGGGAATATTTTTCTATATATCCTTGGGTCACCATTATTTTTAAGGTTGAAACCTTTTCTGTAGCGATCTATCTTTTTACATTGTCAGTAATATTACATGAATTGTCTAGCCCATTTGTATTATTACCATTCTTTGGTATTATTGGTATTGAAATAATTATTTCCCAAACTATTAAAGTTAGACTGTTTACTTTGAGGTCACCCTCTCTCTCATTCCTCACTCCTCCTTGTCCCTCCTCTCCCTTCTTTCATCTTCCATCATTTCTTCCTTTTGTTAGATCCTTCCCTCCTTTCTGCTCCCAAAATTGTCTCTTCTCTGCTAAGTTGACTTTAGCTTTTTATTATGTTCTGATTCCGTATAGGATTTTTTCCTCTTTTAATTTTGATTCAGCTCCCACATATGAGTGAGAACATGTGGTATTTCTCTTTTGGGGCTTGTGTTCACATAAAATAATTTTCTCCAATTCCATCCATTTTGCTGCGAGTACCCTTATTTCATTTTTTTTTTTTGATTGCTGAGTAGGATTCCATTATTCATATGTACCATAGTTTTTTATCCATTCTTCTTTTGATGGGAACTTTGGTGATTCCATATCCTTGTTATTGTGAAATGTGCTGCATTGAACATGGAGATGCAAGTGTCTCTGTGGTATGATGACACATCTCCCTTTGGGTATATTCCTGGTAGTGTTATAGCTGGGTCATATGGTAAATCTATTTGTAGTTTTTTAAGATACCTCCATATTGATTTCCAAAGTGGTTGCACTAGTTTACAGCTCCACCAGCAGTGTAAGAGTGTTCCCTTTTCTCTGCAACCTTGCTAGCATTTGTTGTTTATTTTATTGATCTTGGCCATTCTTACTGGTGTAAGGTGGAATCTCAGAGTTGTTTTCACAAATATATATTTAAAAAGGAATTTTCTGGGGATTGAATTCAAGGCCTCATGCATGCTTTTTCATGTGCTCTACCATTCAGCTATATCCTTAGTCACTTTTTAATTTTTTTTTTTTATTTTGAGACAGAGTCTTGAGAATTTGTGCAGCTTCCTCTTGCCTTGAATTCACGATCTGCCCGCCTTAGTGGGATTATAGGTATAAGTCATGATATCCCATTAGAATAAACATTTAAAAGTAGACATGAGTCAAAACAGTTATGCACTTTGTTTTCACAGTTATTTTCAAATTTTCCTCTTCAATGTGTGTGTTGATCTACAACATAATTGCTTGTGTTCTCATGACATATAATCAATTATTTCCCTCTTTTCTGATCTGCTAAGCAAAACCTTTTGTCCTGTTTTAGTTCTTGTATATATAACTGTTAGCATAAATAACTTCTTGTGTGTTTATATCTGATTTATTTTTCTTTTCCTATCTACTCCCTCTTCATATAACCTGTTGATTTTTTTTTGGGGGGGGCGATCGGGGATTGAACCCAGGGCCTTGCACTTGCATGCTTTGCAACTACTGGACCACTGAGCTGCACCCCCAGCCCCCCCCCCTTTTTTTTTTTTTCCTTTTTGAGGCAGTGTTTCGCAAAATTAAGCAGATGGCCTCTGGTCTCAAACTTGCAGTCCTCCTGCCTCCGCCTCCCAAACTGCTGGGAATATAGGTGTGCACCACCACACTGGGCTCTGTTGAATTGTTTAATTTGGATACATATTAAGATTTTTAGATCTCAGAATTTTTGTTTTAAGTAATATTTTCAGACTTCTCTCCTAAATATAGTTGTGTTTTTTTTGTTTTGTTTTGTTTTGTTTTGTTTTTGCTGTTTGAGAATTTTTTTTCCATAGTACAAGGAGTTAAACCTAGGTCTTTAAACATGCAAGGCAAATACTTTACCACTGAGCCAAATGCTCAGGATCTTTTTTTATTTTTTATTTTATTTTTTGACATGGTCTTACTATGTCATGCAAGTTGGCCTCTGGCTTTAAGCTTGAGATCTTCTTCCTTCAGCTCTAGAGTAGCTGGGATCAGAGGCATGCACCATGGTGCCTGCCTAAGAAATATTTAATCATTTGAGTTTATGTACACTTCATTGGTACTTTTGTTTATTTCATATTAAAATTTTTATTCTAGCAGAAGTTTAAATATATTTTCTTATGTTTCTTTACATGATTATTTTTAAATCTATACTGTTTATTTTCAGTTTTCTTCTAAATGGCAGGAACTTTGCAATAACTCCCATGATGCTGTTTGTTTGACTTATTATCTACTCACTCTTTAGGGTTTCACAGTCCAGCAGGAATATTTTTCAGTGAAGAGTTATTGAAAAATTTCTTGTTACCTACAAAACAAATGTTCTTGATTTGTCCATACTTGCAGCTTTTCAAAGTTTTAGGTACGCTTTGATTTTTTTTTTTGGTTGATCTGACTTTCATTCATTATACACATATTGACTGTGAATCAATTGCCCTGTTTTCTCTTTCCTGAATTTATTCATATCCTTTAATGACCTTCTTCATTTCCTATTTTAACCAGTTTTGATCCCTTGCATTCAAAGGACTCTAACTGATAGTTTATCTTTCCCTAAGTGCTATTAAAATACTTTTGTCAAATCACTAGAAACATGATAAATATGTAATATTTAATAATGTAATATGTAATAAGTAATCCATATGTTAATTACTTTGAGTCATTTCACAATGTATCTATATATTTCAAACATCATGTTGTAGACAATATTTATACTTCAAAACATCATGTTGTAGACAATAAATACATACAATTTTATCCATAAATTGAAAAATAAATTGCATAGATAAAAATACTTAAGCTGGAAATTTGATTAGAATTTTTATATCTGTAAAAGAAAGCATCTTCTAAATTTATTCTTTAACAAACCTGTGTTAATATGAGTTAAGGATTGGAGTTGTTGTTGTCTTGTTGTTAGGTGCCCTCAAATCAGTATCCAAACAAGCGAAACACTATTGTCAGTGCTTCTCTGCTGTTCAAAGGGTTTTCAATGGCGGATTGATTTTTGGGAGTGGGTTGCCGGGTCTGTCTCCCAAGCATATTGTTGTTGTTGTTGTTAGGTGCCGTCGAGTCGGTATCCAACTCATAGCTACCCTCATAGGGTTTTCAATGGCTGGGTGCTTCGGGATTGCCTTGGGAGTGGGTTGCCAGGCCCTTCTCCCATTTTTGTGGTGCTGGGAATTGAACTCGGGACCTCAGAGACTGCAGCGCAGCGCGCTACCCACTGAGCTAAATCCCAGCCCCTCCCAAGCATATAGCACCTGGTATTTCCAGGTGGTCTTCCATCCTAATACTAACCAGGCCTGACCTTGCTTAGCTTCTGAGCTCTAATGGTATCGGATGCCGCAGGGCTACAGCTTCAGGCAAGGATTAGAGTAGGAGCTTTAAATTTTTATTCCTCAAAATGTCCATTAGAGTTATTAGGCCAGCATTTTAAATTAATTGTACTAATTGCCTGACATTATCAATCCAGAAAATGTAAGTCTGAGGGTCTAATCTTATTCTCAGAGGGCACTCAACTAAGGGCCATTTTAGCAGAAATAGTATTAAAATTTTCACATCCAGTTCTCAAAACTTTCACCTTTGTAGTTCCAACCAGGGTGTACACAAGGGGAAGAAGGGAGAATCACCTCTGTATATGAAGGATTAACATCCTTTCGAAAATGGAGCCGCAGTCTTCTACTGCAATCCTCTTCTCACAGTGTAACAACTTAGAGACTGGTGATTGTCCCTTGTTTAAAGGTTAGAGAAGCTGGATATGATGGCCCATGCCTATAACCCAAACCCTTGGGAGACTGAGGCAGGAGGATCATGAATCTAGGCCAGCCTGGATTACAGAACAAGACCCTGCCTAACACAACTATTACTACTACTACTATTAATAATAATAATAGGAAAATCAGTGACTCAGGACAGTGCTGATTTGTTTTCAAAATAAGACCAGGAAAGAAATGGAGCAATATCGGACCAGTAGATTTTATTTCCCCACTTTCATTTAGTTTTGCAAAATGTAAGCTCTTTTTCAAAGTCAATGTACAAGAAATTATCTTGTACGTGATCACAGAAGTTTGTGTGCTGGATGAATGAAATCCCAGAAATATTAGGCAAAATACAAAGTCAAGTTTGAATGAAAACAAAGAGAAAAGGTCCAACAAGTATTCCCCAAAATGTAGACTCAGGCCTGCCAATAACCACTCTGAACCATGAGAGAGATGCTATTTGTGCGGCTGACTCACAACTAGAGCTGGAGGTGGTTAGATCCATTACTGCTCTTCGAAGAAATACATGGAAGAGGCTTGATGCATTTGAGTTTGAAATATTTATGAACAATTAATTCATGCCTTTTTTTATAATCCTTCAAAATATGGGGGTAAACATCTGAAGCAGAAATTAAATCACAGACAGTGAATCTTTAAGTCAAATATGCTAATACCTATTTTCATGTCTTTATTATAAAATTTGCATTATAATGCAAATGTTAGGGGAAAATTACAGTAAAAAATAAATGTAAAAAATAAATAATATTAGTTTACCTTTGAGAGATCAGATAATATACAGCTAGAAGCTTGTTGTACATGTCAATATCTCTCAGTTGTTGAAAATATACCTACACAGTACCACTAGCTTCAGATAAGAATAGCATCAATTGTTGTGTAAATGTAAAACTACATTGCTGAATCCCACAAAAACTTTTCCCCAGTCTTTCTATTTCCAAGACAATGAAAGTAAACACTTAATGTTTATTGAACAGGATTTATGAAGCTGTCAGTGAACTGACACATGGCAATAAAATGTTTTGTGGCTGGAACCTAGATAATCTGCAGCTGAATGAATTATACTAATTCTGGTGCTTGCATATTCATGCTATGGAAATAGTTCCTGTAACAAATTTCTTCATTGTCTGCAGGTGCCATAGCGTGGTTAGAAGTAGAGTTAATTGCACTCTAGGACTTGTGGGAATTCACACATCCTTAGAATTGGCTTGTTTTCTGGGAGCATATTCATGATTTAGGCAAGGAAGCCAAACACTTATAATTAAATTATCACAACTGAAAACACTTAAATTTTTAAAATATATTTGGAAATACAGATAGGGATTTCTAGGAATTTCTTAGTATTTCATTAATAGCAGAATTTTGTCTTTACCTTCCAAACACACATATTTACACTTCAAGTTTAATATCACTTGATAAAATGAAAATGTTGATAACATCATCACACTTAAACTATATGCAGAGCTGCTACACCTCCTCACTTGATGAGATAACATATTTCTGTAAACTGAATTAAAAGAGATGTATTCCCTCATGGGGCATATTAATAGCACAGTGTTTTGGTTTTGTGTTTGTTTTGTTTTGTTTTTTTCTTCAACAGAAGGTACATTAGAGGATCATTGAAAAAAGAGAAATGTATCATAAAAAGATGCACATACTATTTACTTATTGTAATCCAATCTATACAGCTGTATTGGAAAATTTATTTGGAAAAAGAAATGTACAATTCTCTTGATTTTGTCCCGGCCAGTAATTAGGGGAATGTTTAATTTCTTACCAACATCATTCCATATGTCAGCTTTTATTTTAAATAGGTAGACTATTTTCAGCTAAGCTCCTTTATTTATTTGTTGTAGCTCTTCCTTGCCTTCTATATTTTCTCTCATACATTTTGACTTTTACTCTTTGGTTCTGTAGCAGCAAGCATTTTTGAAGGGGTAGTGGTGGATTGACATTGTAATTACTGGAGAAATAATCAAATAATAAGATTTATTTTAAGACTGTTACGGGATGCTAGACAGAAAGAAAGGGAATAAAGGGGCCTGCTTTAGCCTTCTGCTTTCAGCCACCTTTTGAGAAGTGGGTATCAATGTGAGCTTCCTCTAAGACAAATGGTTTGACCCAGTGGTCAGTATTTCTCCAATAGACAAAATCCTTTGCAAATAGCACTATTACTGGTAGATAATATCCTTTTATAAACGGCCTGATCTATAATCAGTAGCACCTTTACAAGTGGCCTGATCTGTAGCCAGTAGCACCTTTAAAAGTGTCTTGGTCTGTGGCCAGTAACATATGAAGGCAACAGGAGCCTCCATGTCTGGGCTGGGAAAAAGGGATTTTCATTGAGGCAGGACCCCTCCTGTGATAAAGAGACAAATCTGTTTTACATCATAGGAAGGCCAGCCCTACCTGAGGGGTAAGAGCAATCCGACATATCAGAAGAGAAAATCAGAAAGGGGGGAGGAATATCTGTCCCCTAAATAAGATAAGGACTTAAAAATCCCAGAAGCTCCTCCCCTGCATGCAATTCCGATGTCCCCAGTTATCAGCAGATGTCCATAAATGCCCACAATTTGAAAAAGGCCACAGTTCTCCACAGATGTCCATAAATGTCTAAAGAAGCCTGCAGATGTTCACAGATGCTCAGAAATATTCACAGTTGTACACCCTTGCATTTATTCACAGATGTTGGAAAAAGCCACAGGCTCATTGCTGGACTTGTATGTTTCATGACCTCTAACTCAGAAGTATGAATGCAGCTCTTCATGGATCTTCCCTAGTAGACCTGCCTGTTTTCTGATTTCTATCTGGGAAAGCATAAGTTTCTTTTTCCTTTTGACTTTCAATTTCCCTTCATTCCACTCTGGCCTAAATCCTCAGCCTGGTTTGCCTAAGCCTGCTTTCCCTGGCACTCAGGGGACTCTCTTCCAACTCTGAATAAATTATCCCCAAAGTTCCCTTCTGAGTTTGTTTTTAAATTCTTTTATAAACATATACAAGAACCAAGGTTTGCTGGCAACTCCAGTAATGCTGATAACATTCAGATCCATCACCCACTAACAATATTTTGTTGTTGTTAAGTGTCATCAAGTCATGTCCTACCTACAGAGACCCTCATAGGGTTTTTAGTGGCTAATTTTTTTCAGGACTATTCTCAAGAGGAAATGCCAGGTCCTTCTCACATTTTTGTAGTACTGAGGATTGAACCCAGTGCCTCGGAGAGTGCAGACCAGCACCCTACCCACTGAGCTAAACCACAGCTCACTAACAATATCATTTAAAATAAATGTAATAAGATGTATAGAATTATGTATAGTGATTTATAGATAACAGAAAAACCAGTATCCTATGCTATCTTTGGAAATGAAATCTTATTTTCAGGAAAGGGGCATGACTTCAATTTGGAAGGGAAAATTATTTGGTACTTAAAGTAAACATTACATTTATTTATAATGGTTACATTGTTAAATGATAAAGATTTAAAGTAATAAATTGTAGAAAAATCTGTATTGACATGGTGATGGGAAGGGATGTATTTAAGGGTTAAGGAAGGGAATAATGTGAGAGATAGCAGAATAAATAATGGGCTATAAATCTTATAATAATGAATTTGAAAGGGATGTAAATACTGACTGAAGGGTTTCTTTAAAAAATGAATCTGCAAATCTCTTAAATCTGTAAATCTCTCTCAACTATGTGGAGAAGGTATAAGGAACAAAAAGGAGGGGCATACATATTTGAATAAGGTAGGTTTATTTTGAGAGAATATTTAAAATCTTTAATGTTTGAACTCCAATATTAAAGTGAAAATTTGCAGAGTCAATATATTTATGTCTAGTAAAAATGCTTTATATATTGTGGCACAATGTGAATTAATATAACTATAAAAGTTGTTGATGTAACATTAATACAATTAGTAGCCTTAATAGCTTGTCCTTTAGTTTTTAAGTATACTTATGCATGAAGTAGATACCCAGTGTGCCTAAATTTATATTTAAACTTTGAGTTATAAAAAGTTTGCTATTTTTCCAGAAGAATTGAAATTCATGATTTATATAAATAAGAAAATATTACTCATGAGAACATTTGACCAGAAAGTAAAAGTTCCCAGTAGAAACATAATATTCAGTTTTATATCGAAATTTCAATTTTGAATAAGAATTTTTTTTTTTGTAGAGTTAGGGATATAAGCCAGAGCCCTGTGCATGTCAAGCAAGTGTTCTACTAATGAGTAGCACCCTCCCTCAACTTATTTTTTTTTTAGTTTTTATTTGAGATAAGGGCTTGCTAAATTATGCAGGCTGTATCTGGCCTCAAAGTCAAGATCCTTCTGTTAGCCTTCCATGTTGCTGGGATTACAGGTGTGTGCAAAAGACTAAGCACAGTAAGAATTCTTTAAAATGTAAAAAGTGATACAAATACATTGTGGAATAAACAAATCACCATCAAAGATATCTTTTGACTGTAAGATCTCTCTCTTTTTTTTTGGATTGGATTGAAGATTCTGGGAGGATTCTCTGGAATATCTATGACACTGCGTTAAATACACTCTCTACAATGAAATGATATTTATTTAAAAATGAAGTGGTATAGAATCAGAAAATACTTGTCAAGAATATTGTACAATGTATCAAAATTATATATAATACAAATATGTGAGGTACAAGTTATTATATTGTGAATGTAATTATTCATATTCATATGTATTAAGTATATATTTACTACATCAAAATATTTTCTAAATGAAATAATCCTCAAATGTGGTTTGTGTGAACCAGAAAACAACTCATAATTACAGGGCACCATGGCACACAATTATAATCCAAAGTACTTGGGAGGCTGAGGAAGAAGGATAGCATCCTTGAGGTCGGAGGCCAGTCTACACAACGTAGTGAGACTTTGTCTCAAAATAATAAAATAAATAAAAAAGAGACTGGGAATGTACCTCAGTGGTAAAGCACTTGCTTATCATATATGTGGCCCTAGATTCAACCCCAAGTACTGAAAACAAAAGAAATACACAAAAAATTTATAATAACACAGAGGTTCTTAAAATATTTCTTTGAGGAGCTATTGTTAATGTCTGAATATTACTGGCTAAGACTCCCAGAAGATGGTGTTATAAAGAGTCTATTTATAGCCGGGCCCGGCATCACACTCCTGTAATCCCAGAGGCTCTGGAGGTGGAGGCAGGAGGATGACAAGTTCCAGACCAGAGGCAGTCTGTGTAACTTAGCGAGACCCTGTCTCAAAAAGTAAAAAAAATGGGCTGAGGGTGCAGCTCAGTGGTCCAGCACTTGCAGAGCATGCAAGTGTGAGGCCCTGGGTTCAACCCCCAGTACCACAAAAAAATAAAAAATAAAATAAAGAAAGACTCTATTTATGATTCTTATGGGGCTGGGATTTAGCTCAGTTGGTAGAGCGCTGCGCCGCAGTCTCTGAGGTCCCGAGTTCGATTCCCAGCACTACAAAAATGGGAGAAGGACCTGGCAATCCACTCCCAAGGCAATCCCGAAACAGTCTGCCATTGAAAGCCCTATGAGGTTCGCTATGAGTCGAATCTTGACTCGACAGCACCTAACAACAACAACAACAACAATAGAGCAAACATTTTGAACTATAGTAAATGCATACATGATATATCAAAAGAAAAAAACTACCCAGCTTCTTCCTCTCATAATTTGACAGATTTCTCTGGTATCCTATAATACTGTCTTCAACACCACTGAAAACGAAACTCATAAATTTAGTTATATGTCACTACATATATATTTATGACTAATTTTGAAATATGCCACTGAAGATTGGTTTATCCAAAATACAATAGTCTATCATGGGGCAGATTATTTGCTTAGTTAATCTTCTTCATCAGATTATAAGCATTTGGAAACTTTAAGGCAACAATGGACTGGCTTAAAGTTTTTGGAACAATAGTACAATATATTGGTTATTAGTAATTGTAATGTTCTAAGTAGGCCAACAAACTGTTTTGTTAACACCCACCATTCTATTATAGTACCATAAAGAATTTGTAGATTATTATTTCTCAGAATTTGTATTAAACTCAAGGGCATGTGCATGTTATCCCACTATAACTCAACTTTATTTTTCAGCAAACTAAAATGAAATTAGCCTACACCCATACCCCTGTGGTATCAGATCTCATCAGATCTCAGAAGCTAAGCTAAGCAGGGTTGGACCTGGTTAGTACTTGGATGGGAGACTGCCTGGGAACACCAGGTGCTGAAGGCTTGAGAGAAGGACCTGGAAACCCACTCCCAAAAAACAACCATTCATTGAAAATCCTATGAATAGTAGAGAAGCACTGAAAATAATGTTTCATTCTGTCGTACATAGGGCCGCTATGAGTTGGACACCAACTGGACAGCATCTAACAACAACAACAACATGTAACTTGACTTTTTTTGTTCTCAGAAATTCTAAAAAGGGTAAAAGATATCACATGTTTAAAAAGTATAGCAATATCCTTAGAAGAGATAATTTAGACATTAACAGGCTAAGATATATACAAATAAATTGTTAAACATTATTGCAGAGTTTTATTTTAAACTTCTGAGTGTTTGAGAAATTTATCTTTTTATTCTACTTTTTTTTGTTCAAGTAGCACTATGATGTACCAGAAATTTTTGTAGCTCTTAAGATTAATCAGTGAAAAACTAAGATATTGCCACCACTTTTGAGAGTTTGATATCAAATTTGTACAAATTTCTTACACTTACATAAAAGACCTCGTAACTACTTACTATAATTTAATGATCTTCTTAAATACTTGTTCATTTGCCTCTTATAAGAGTTTATCTGTTTGTCTTTAAAACCTTCTAGATTTTGAAAAGACCATAACGCCATTACAGCATCAATTTTTCCTTGTAACTACAAAGCTATATATTTCTTTTGGACATTTTCTAATTTAATACAGGCACTTTAATTTTATCACATTATTTTTGTAATTAACTTTTATTGAGTTCAGTTTCATCATGTTACTTAAGGTTGTTTAATTAAAATGTTAGGTTGACTCATTAAAATAAATTAGAGATAGTCACTTAAAATGCCCAATTTATTCTACCATAAATGTACTATAGTCCATGGCTCAGTTATAGTTTGATCAATCTGTTGTTAGAGTGAGTTATATGGAGAAATTTGTTGCATTATTTTCATATTAGTTCAAGCTAACTATGCAATATTTTATTCATTGCTTAGATCTAAATACTTATAATGATTTTCATCTTCATGGTGAATATTATTTGCTTTTATTGTTTTATGTTCAGTAACCTTAACTTTTCTCCCAAATCATTCTTTGTCTTTAAATGTTAATTTGTGTTTCAAAACTAATAGTTAAAAGTTCAATGAGAAATGATCATAAATTTGAAAATATTTCCAATAATTGTAGTTTCTTTCAGAAATGAATTCATCTCAGCAGGTTTTTAAGTTTCATATTTGTGCATGTGTACATGAATGTAATATATATGCTAAGTGTTTAATGTTAGCTACATGATAAGGAATATATTTTCCATTAAGTTATAAAAATGTAAATTCAGAAGATCCTTATTCCCCCCACACATACTTTGCCAACTCAAATCATCAATGGTATCACCATATTTTCCATGGAAGATTTAACCTTGTGTTTTTCTTCAAAATAATCTTCTTACTTGGCTCCTAGGGCATAACACTGTGTATTCTTGAATTTTCAGTGTTTGCAAGTGTGTATGCGTGCATGCATCTGCATGCATGCATGTAGTGACCACTAATGGCAAGCTTTGATGGGAAATTTGATAGGCTATTGTAAAAATATCACAGAAATATAGAACTGTTTAGCTCTGAGGAATTCTTTTACTTGTACTTAGCTACACCCTTGAACATCAAAAAGCAGTATGCTGTATTGTGTCTTACTGGTTTGTCTGACAAGGTTTCAATAGATATTGTCATGTCCCTGTAAGAACTCTCTTCCAGGGTGAATTTACTCAGTCAGCATTGGGCATGAGACCCAAAATGAGCCAGTGAGCTGTTTCCTGAAATTTTGTGATTTGGTATTTAGAAAACAAGCCTTTTATTGTCAGTATGTGAAACAATGAGACTTAAGATTTGAACACTAGGAGAAGCCACATTTTATCTAAATTTCTCAAGAAAATCTCAGATTCTATTTTGCAGAGAAATAAAAGGGAAGATGTAAATGTAAAGAGAGAAATGTAACTGAGAAGTAGTGAAGATTTGATAATATTTGAGTCTGTGGCTTGTGACCATCCTGAATTTTATAAGCAATCATAATTTCTTTGAAGTATATTTTTCATTTGTTTAAACTAGTTTATGTTTTCCTGAATTCTAGCAAGAGAATCCTAATAAAAACTATTTACTATTGTTAATAGACATTCATAGAATTATATTAAAAAACTGAAATATTATGGCTTGTAATGGTAAGCACAACAATTATATTAAATTCCCCATCTTTAATATGTTAAATTTAAATAATTATATATGTATAAAATATACTTCTTTGATTAAACAACTTAATTATAATACAAAGTAAATGAAAATACACGCATAGCCACAAAGATTCTTTTTATGAAAATGTAAAAAGCATTTCTTAAAAATACTTTAGTTGACATGGGATATGCTTTCTTTACTATTGAAATGTACAATATTGAAAAATAATAATATCAACATTTACCAAATCCAAAAGAATGGAACATCCAATTTCATCTCCACAAATTCCATTATAACTTAAAGGAAATTCTACTTTTCTTCTAAATTAATCTACACCTAACTTTTTTATAAATAAAACCACCTTTCAAATTTCATGTTTTTAAAATATTTTGAATATATTTATCTATTTTAAAATAAGCATTAAGCAGGTTTTTTTCCCATTTTTACCCTTAATTATTGCATAGTGGAAATGCAATAATGAAGAACTTGGTGATGAGATGGAAGAAAATAGGGACTTAGTAATTAATATATTGTAACCACTTAGTAGGTATCGACCTTCTTTTCATTTTTAATTAAATTCTCACAAAGTCACTATCCTCAGCATTGTATCTAAGGCTCATTTTGTAGATGGTAAAATTTTGCAAAATAACTCAGAAACAGAGACACTGATCCAGGACCTAAACAAGCATTTTCACTTCAAAGTATACACCTCTGAATACTCATTTTGTTAAATTCCTTAGAAGAAAACAGAAAGAGATTTCATGGTTAGAATACCTTGGCTTAAGTCCTTAGTTAATTATTTAAATCAGGTCAATTTCTTTACTTAAAATGAACTAAATAACTGCCTTATTTTTGGAACATTATAAAAATTAAAGTTGTAATTGGAGAACATGTTCTATAAACTGGTAATTGTTGTTGGTAGGTGTTCATGAGTCAGGTCTGACTCACAGTGTCTCTCAAGGTTTTCAGTGGCTGATTGTTTTGAGATTGCTTCAGGACAGATTGCCATATCTTTTTCATGATTTTGTGGTGCCAGGGATTGAACAGGGTCCTCAGAGAATGTGGAGCAGCCCTCTACCAACTGAGCTAACCCTCAGCCCCTATGCTAGTAATTAGAATGTATATTAGCTTATCCCAGTCATATGTTATCAAAGTTCTTTTTGTTTGGTTTGGTTTATAAATTCTGGTTGCCTCAAATATTGGAGAATGATGACAAAAATTAGTAATTTTAAAATTGACAAGTTTTTAGCACTGACAAGTTCTAGCTCACACATCAAGTGCCAAACAAACTACAAATACCAGGACAAATTTTTTTCATCGAAGTGCATTGAGTAGTAAGTTTGACTAGTTTCAAAGCAGCTAAATACCAAAGTATGACTGTAGAGGATTAAGCAAAAGCAAATTATTGTGGTCATGTAGTAAACTTTTCAGAACCATTACAGTAAAGCAGTGTAGGGGAAAAGTCACATCAGAGTGGTTTGAAAAGGGGAAATATGAAGATATATCCGTTTATTAAGAAGGATAGAAAAGTATTTATAATATTATTCTGTAATGAAAAGTAAAGATAATATGATATACCTAGAGTAGTTTGTGAGGCTTTTCTGTTTTTTTTTTTTTTTTTTTGTTAAAGAGAAGAAGAAAGTACATTAAGAAATCTTCTAGAGAACTGCACAGGGTGGCCACGCATGCAATCCCAGCTGCTCAGGAGGCTGAGGCAGGAGGATTGCAAGTTTGAGACCAGAGTGAGCCTGCATAATTTAGCAAGACCATATCTCAAAAACTAAAAAAAAAAAAAAAAAAAAAAAAAAAAAAAAAAAAAAAAAAAAAAAAAAGGCTGGTGGCTGCGGCAGCTCAGTGTTCCAGCACTTGCAAAGCATGCAAGCACAAGGCCCTGCATTCAACACTCCATAGGGAAAAAAAAAAAGAATTCTAGAAATTGGTGAATAGAAGCTGGGCCTTCTGCTCCTGCTGTATGCCTGTTGAGACCAGAGGCAGCCTGAAGAATTTACCAAAACACTGTCTCAAAAAAGTTAAATTAAAAAGGTATGGGGTGCAGCTTAATGGTGGACTGGACTGCTTCCAAGGCCCTCTAGTTCTGGAAACAAACAAACAAAAACAGCAAAAAAGACACGACAAATCAAAACAAAAAAAACAAAACAACATAAAATCGTGAGAAAAGGAAGCATTCTAGTTAATGTTTGGATAATCAGGTGAGATCAAAAAACTAATGAGTAATTAATATGAAGAAAGAAAGAACTTTGATTTAAGAAAATAGTGAGAATATTCTTAGACACAGCTTTTCATATTTGCTTGGTTGTTTATCTAGATTTAGAGACATATCCTTTAAAATATTCTGCTTCCCCACTGTGGTATGCAGGTAAAGTGGTTCACTAGCAGGTGGATGCAGGTGTTTTGGTTATACACAGGAAATTCTGTGCAATTAGAATGTTAGGAAATGTATAGTGAATCCACCAAAAATAGGAGGGGAAAAGGGAGTGGAACATTGAGCACCAAACTGAAATGTCTCCTGATGAATATGGAGAAGACACTATTCATTCTTTTGTATGGCTTTCCCCAGCAGAGGTCAGCTTGCATGTGGTAGTGAAAAAGGAAGAGAAAATGGAGGAAAAAGAGGGCAAGGAGAATGGGGAGAAGCAAGAAGAAGAAGAAGAAGAAGAAGAAGAAGAGGAAAAAGAAGAAGAAGAAGAAGAAGAAGAAGAAGAAGAAGAAGAAGAAGAAGAAGAAGAAGAGGAAGAGGAAGAAGAAGAAGAAGAAGAAGAGGAGGAGGAGGAGGAGGAGGAGGAAGCAGAAGAAGGAGAAGGAGAAGAAGAAGAAGAAGAAGAAGAAGAAGAAGAAGAAGAAGAGGAGGAGGAGGAGGAGGAGGAAAAGGAGGAGGGGAAAGGAGGAGGGGAAAGGAGGAGAGGAAAGGGAGAGGGAAGGGGAGGGAAACTCTATAACTCTATGTGGGGTGTGCACCTATCGCTCTGGCCTGGAGGTTCTGAAGGGCAGCGCCACGGTTCACACAGATACTAAACACAATTCACTGGGGACCCTCGGGCAAGGGGTGCCTACTCCTGCTGCCGGTGGAGATGGGAGAAAGGAAAAGCCTCAGGCGCCTTTGCCTTCCAGGAGCAAACACCTGTGTTGGTGGTCTTGGTGGTCACAAGGAGACAGCTGTTGCTTGGTCGAGGGGGAGGGAAAAGGGAGGGGGAGGGGAGGGGGAAGGGAGGGGGAGGGGGAGGAGGAAAGAGAAAAAAGAAAAGAATAAGAGAGGAAGAGAGAAGCAGATAGGGAGAAAAGGGGGGAGTATCAGCATTGAGTTCAGTATTTTGCCAGATTGAGCTATTTAATTCTTCCAACCTTTTACACAGATGTTCTTTATTATGTCCATTTTTATTACAGATAATAAGAAAAAAGGACATAAGTTAAATTTTCAATATTCTTACAGTTAAGTACCCAAGCTTGACTTGATTGCTGGTCTGTCTAGCACAACAATCAGAATTTTATCCATTAATCATCACTGCCTTCTATAATATCAATAATGTGCATTAGACATTTGGAGAAAAATAATTATCATTGGCCTGAACCCATGAAACTCTGGTTATTTTAAGGAGTAACAGATGATATGAAACAAGTTTATATAGGTTATGCAAAGTTAAGGTAGTATGTTCTTAATTTTAACTTCGACTTAATATGGAATCCCTGAAATAAGTAGTCTGGGGATAAGGTAACACATAAATAGTCTACAGCCCTACCACCCTGGTGTCCCATCCCATCAGATCTCAGAAACTAATCAGGATCAGGCCTGGTTAGTTCATAGACTGGAAACAACCTAGGAATTCCAATACCGGGTGCTGTAGGCTTTGGAGAAGGACCTGGCAGCCCACTCCCAAAATAATCAGCCATTGAAAATCCTATGAATAGGAGAGAATTACTGATAATAGTGCCAGGCATGGCACAGTGTTGGTGGGGAGTTTTTCATCTGTTGTAAATAGGGTCGCAATGAGTTGGACCTGACTCGATGGCACCTAACAACAACACATAAATAAGGGCTTCAGGAAGCTTTGTCAGGAGAGAGAGAGCAGGAGAGAGAAGTGGGGGGAGAGAGAGAGAGAGAGAGAGAGGGAGAGAGTGTGTTATGATAGTATTGTATTGGTATAAAAAATTTGTTCATAAGTCCATCCCCCTGAAAAAAATACAAATGAATGTTAGGCATAAGATAATATTCAAGTGATCAAAGAGATGAAAGTTGGGGTTTTTTAACTTAAAAATTAAAGTTTTATTTGCAATAATTTATCTGATAGCTAAATTCATCATTTTCAGTATCTTCTACCTTAAATTTACTCGGTCTTCAATGAGCCAGTCTTGTTAGCTGTACTTATGGATACAAAGACAAAGCAATTAATGAAAGATAATGTAAATATGTTACATATATTAAATACATAAATTCAGTAACTTATTCAAAACACGGGAAGAGTGCTGAATTGAACATATTTATGCTGCTACTCTGAATATCTAAAATTGCATATATGTTATATGTATATATACAGGAAATACAAATTATGTATATTAATAATGTCATGTATTTTCTTTAAAATCAGAAAATTTGTTTTGACAGTATAAAAACTACATCATTTGAGATGTTAATATTTCAAATATCATATGTCAAAATAAAGATATTCTCAAGACAGTGCCTTATATTTATTGAGTCTGTAGATTTTCCTGCAAAACAGTCTTTCTGGAAAGTGCACCTCCAACTGACCTCCAGCTCATTTTAAGGCTCCAGAGAGAGCCACAGTATTTTTATGTCATCCTGCCACCTTGTCCCAGATGATTAGTTCACACTTACATTCAATCTAACCTAGGTTAGTAAGTCACTTCATAAGAATTTTAAGACCTTTGCTAAAACAAACAAACAAACAAACACCAGGAGAATAAATCTGAATTGCATAGAGAATTTCTAACCAGGAACAGAGAACTCCTGGTGACTTCTATCTAATCCTAATAGTATCTTTCACATGATTTGACTGTTGACCCTCCTAAGGACTTTGTCACTCAGTGGAAGTTCTGTTTTTCTGAAGCTAGATATCCTACCTATGTTACTTGAAACATGAAATTAATATAAACACCTAGTCTGTACTAATGCCTATCATAATGCAAAGAATCAATCAAGAATTGTGTAAGGTCAGCATGGGAGGAGTGCTTTTAAAGTAAGAAGGAATAAAATGTCTTTACCTTTTAAAGATCCATTCTGAATGGGCTACTTAAAATTTTGACTTTCAGCCTGCTTCAAAACACCCCAGGTTATAAAATACTAATGTTACAAAGTAAGTGGAGCTCATCTCTAATGAATAGATGTCAATAGATTAGCATTTTTAGTGTGGGATGACAGCATGATTGCAATAAACATCTGTAAAATTATTGCTTTTCATCTACATTAATTTGCTAAATGACTGTCATGCAAATAGCCCCTAACCATAAATTTAAAAAGCATTCAGAAATCATTAGTAAATTAGACCTTGGTTACCTGATTTCAAAATTAAAAAAGAAATTAAGTGTGTTGATGCATAACCAACAGTCCTAGAATATAATGAGGAGGTGCAGGTTAGTGGAAACCAAGGCATTTTTGCGTCCAAGGAGAATTTCAGAAAATGAGTGCGTGCTGCTTTTAGTGGTTATGGTTGGCTATTTAAAAAGAGATTGATGTGTATCACTGTGTTGTAAAATAATGTTTCACATGCTGTGACACAGTAGTTACCTTTGAATTTTTGCCTATGGATATGAGTTTGTATATTGAGATTGTTACACTGTACTGAGTTTATACAGGCACCATAGCTAGTAACTATCTTGCTGGGAAGCTGATGACAAAAGGGAGGAAATGAATGAAAAATGTAGGGGAATGGGTAAACAAATATCTATGTACCTCTATTTCTATGCATCCCACATGCTTGTAAAGTATTTCTTTAAATCTTATGCAGCCTAGCCTAAAATTTTGTGCAAGTTGCTTCATTTAAAACAATTATTTTATTAAAATTTGGTGAGTATCATACATTCTATTCAAAGGAAACTTAATTCAGGCAAGCATTTTATTATTTTTTATTCCATCTTTAAATAATTGGTTTATTAAGTTGAGACTTTCAAAAGTTTCTCTGAATATGTGAACAGTCCAAAATACTAAATGCAAAATTTCAGGATCTCTTATCATCTCAAATTATTTACTAAGGCAAACAGAGCATAGTTTATAAAATAATACTATTAATAAAAAAAAATAGGCACAGCATTGACACTGTGCCAGGCACTGTGCTAAAGTCCTTAATGCTATTATTATCAGTTCACTTATTTTTCCAACAAGCATATGAAGAAAATATTATGATTATCCCATTTTATGTAAGTAGTTTTCCTGAGATTTCAATATCATAAGAAGTTTTTGAAAATTTAAGAAATAGTTAATACTGGTTACACCTATAAATAATTTAGAGTGATACTCTAACAGTGTTTTGCATAATAATGGATTTGCTAGATGTTCTAGAGAAATACTCAAGGTATAGATTATAGTTATCAGATGTTGCTGTTGTTAGGTGCCGTCAAATCGGTATCCGACTCATAGTGACCCTCATAGGGATTTCAATGGCTGACTCTTTCGGGATTGCCTTGGGAGAGGATTGCCAGGCCCTTCTCCCATTTTTGTGGTGCTGGGAATGAACTCGGGACCTCAGAGACTGCAGCGCAGTGCTCTACCAACTGAGCTAAATCCCAGCCCTAGTTATCAGATCGCCTGCAGCTGTAGCCCTGTGGCATCCGATCCCATCAGATCTCAGAAGCTAAGCAGGGTCGGGCCTGGTTAGTACCTGGGTAGGAGACCGCCTGGGAACACCAGGTGCTGTACGCTTGGGAGAAGGACCTGGCAACCCCCTCCCAGAAATCAATCTGCCATTGAAAACCCTATGAACAGCAGAGAAGCCCTGACAATAGTGTTTCCCCTGTTGTACAGAGGGTCGCTATGAGTAGGATACCGACTGGACGGCACCTAACAACAACAACAAGTTATCAGATACTAAATGGAAAAACAACCTCTAAACTTCACTGTTATAAGTGATAATTCAAAACATATTTGAAAGGTCCCGTTAAGGCTGGGTGTGGTGGTGATCATCTACAGTCTCAGCACTAAGGAGGCTGAGGAAGGAGGATCACAAATTTGAGGTCATTATGGTATACATGGTGATTTCCAGGCTATCCTGGCCTTTCTAATGATACCTAATCTCAAAAAAAAAAAAAAAAAAAAAAAAAATCCCTACTCTGGTATGGTCAGTGTCTATGCCTGTACAATGGACTATGTAACACCTGACAAAGTGAAATTTGAATAACACATTATGTATATGTTTTAGGAACTCAACCTATGAAAAGAAATCAATTAAATAACTATATTATCACAATAATCATGTTGTGGCTAATTATATCAGGAATTGTTATTATGATAATTATTCAAAAGTTAATTCTGATGATTAAATATTTGTATATGTATTTGTATTTATTATATCTGTATTCATTTATGCTCCTATCTCTATATTTTCTAGTACACTTCATATCTGGCCTAACTATGAGACAAGTACTATCTATCGATTAGTAAACTTGTGTAAAGTATCATAAACTGCAGTCCAATAGGAGTCAATGAAGATGGAGGTGGAAAGAAAGATGAAGGTAAATCTGAGAGCCAAGGAAGGATCAAGGAGATCAAACATGTAAGAAAGGGCAATAAAATATAAAATCTTTTTAAAAGAGAGGGTTACATTCTGAGGTGCAAATATCATATCACTTATTTACCAGAATACAGCTAGGAAAGCTGGCTGATCAGTAAATTTATTTAAGAGAGGCAGGGGAATAGCTCTCAGAGATGAACTGAATTTTGAGAAGCAGACTGTCTCTTTGGCTAAAATTTCAAACTGACCTGTACTAAAATACCACTAAGGCCCTTCTCCACATACAGGAACCTATGTAAAATTCCTTCAACAATTTTCATGATTTCAGAGCCATTCTTTAGTATGTCCATCATTCCTATATAAACCCTTTGTTTATTATTCTCAAACATAACACAAAGTTTGATCATCTCTTTCTTTGCTTTTTCATGTATGGTCTCTATTCATTAATCCTTTTATACTATTCATCACATATAATTCCTTCTCTGAATTCTTTATTTCTCTATTCTCTGTATATCAATCATTAAATACCCAGATAAAATATTACTTTTTCTTTCGTCCTTTCAGGCTACACCAAACCTCACTGACTCATGCTAAAATTATTTTTTAAATAAAATATAATTTCATTTTCACAATCACATATTATCTTTCATTGTTAATTGCACTAGTGCTGACACTGCAATAGAATTTAAATCACTGAAGTCTGATGCATCAGTTATATTTACAGTAAAGAAAGCAAAAACTCATTGAGTATTATAAGGAAAAGTATTTACTATTAAAAATAGCCTTGTGTCACTGTAGATAGAGCTCAGAAAGTGGAGGTGTTACCAATCAGCTGGATGTGGTTCTTGGACACTACCCAGAAAGGAATTAAGGGTAGGCCAGGAGAAGCTCTTCTAGTGAAGGAAATCTCCAGCCCTTGATTGCATAGGGTCTAAGGGAGGGACTGGAAGACTCAGGGGCTTATAGCTCTAACCTCTGGGAGCTAGGGACTATCCAGGCTTTAGAAGCTATAGACTTATGGCTCAAGGCACTCAGGTTGGAAATTTATTGCTCTTGGCTCTAATAACCAGCAGCTCCCATACCTGGCAGCTTCCAGCAGCAGCGAGCAGACTCAGCTAGTAGCAAGGTGTAGCACCCGCTAATGTTACACCTCTTAAATAGGCCTGTGTACTGAGATCCTCAGCCCTACAGAGAAAAGTGTTACATCTTTGGGCCTAGGGTATCTAAAACCCATGGATCTTAAGGATTAGCTGCTACATGGAACTCTCCCAGTGATCAGGGCACACAGTTTGTCTTGTTCAAAGTCTTTTTTCTTCAGCCTTAGCTGTCCACCCTCTTACATTCGCTCTACTTTTGCCAGTTTCTTCTGCCTCTGCTTTCCCCAATTTCTCTCCTGGATGCTCAGCTGCCCTCTCATCACTACTGCCACTGTCACCATGAGTGCCTCTGCCACTACTACTGCTCTGTGCCACTTCTGCTGTCTTTTCTTCATGTTACCAGCTCAGTCCACTCTAATGATAAAGATTAAAAATAGATAAGAAAAGATCACTTAGGAGAAGTCTTTTTATTGACCTAATGTTGTAACGCAACAGGGCCCACAAGAAAGTTTCTTCTGTCTGACATAAAAGTGAGCCAACCAACCTACTTATATAGCCAGAAAGGGAGTGTGGCAAAGGTATTTCCTGCAATCACAACAGAACTTCATGCAAATAAAGGAGCATGTTTTCATCAATTATGGCACAGTCTCTCATGCAAATGATTGTCCATGTTTGTACCAATTACAGCACAATCCTTCATGCAAATGAAGGACCATATTTACACCAATCATAGGTTTTCTGCTGGGCCACCAGATGAAGTGGGTGAAAATATATGCAGGGTATGTAGAAGCATCTAGATTTCTCCAAAGCTTATGTTGCTGAGAATGTTGTTTTCCAAGGCCAGTGCTGGCTGTCTGGAGAATGTCTTCAGCACAGGTTGTGGTCTTCTGTAGGTGCAAAGTGTCTAAAGTGATTGTAAAGTTCTATGAAGACAGTGACAATTGCCAATAAAGGAGCTCCATGGCTGATACCTCCCCCTCAAGACTGCCAGGCATAGTGAATGACCTGTCTTATGGCTGTTCTTACAGTTGTAATCATTCACAGAAACAATAAGAGTGTGTACAACAAAGCCCTAACAAAAGCTCAACACAGAACTAAAAATTCTAATAGCATTTAACAGTATTTCATAATAGGCAACGATGCTTAATAGCACCTAACTCCTGCTTCAGATCTTAGGGAGAGTTGGGTGCCTGTAATCTCATGGGCCTAGAATGGGTAAGGGTTAATACTGAGAAATTAAATGGAAATAAGACAGTCTTTCTGAAGCACCAATAGGGTGAAGAAGCAGAGACATGTGGGAAGCCACATGCATCCATTTATCAGATCACACTACAAGGTGGATCTTGTAGGCTGGTTTATAGGAAACTGATTTCTCCATACAGATTCCATGCCTAGTGTCTGCTAGCAGTCTTGGGGCTTATGTTGTGCAGCAGAGGTGACCTACAGTTACAAAGAAGGCATTGGTATATAACAAAAGAATAATGAGATGAACTGGAAACTACTGTTGGATCGCTCTTCATCAATTCTGAGTTGAACAGAAACTTACTGCCACTGTTTTACTTCTAACTCCAAAATTTTATGTGAGGTATTCTCTGGCCACTTTTATCTGATACTATCTAGGAAAGGTGATTCCCATATTTACTAAATTGACAACAGAATTTATTACAATAGATTAAATAGTTACAGCTCTGAGTCCCTACTGCATCTATAAGTAATAGACATTGCTGATTCTTCCTTTGAACTCATCCATTCCATACTTATTATTTGCCCACAAATTTTACTTGTTCTATCACTGAGATGGAAATAAACAATTTTTCAAACAACATTTTTGGACTTTCTAAATATGAGTAAACAGAAAATGCAAATTACTGAAGTCAAAGCATATAGAATGTTAGGCACTGCACATTTTTAAATGAAATAATGAAAGAAAATTAATGAGTTAACACAATTGGTATAGTGTCATTCTGTGCTATCTGAGGCCCTGGATTCACTTCGTAGCACCACAAAAATGGGAGAAAGATGTGAAAGCCCACTTTTGAACCAATCTCAAAAAGAATCAGTCATTGAAAACCCTATGAGAGTCACTCTGATTTGGGCACCACTTGAGGGCACCTAACAACAACGTTAGCAACAATATTTCCTTCCTTTCTTCTTTTTTCCTTCTCTCTTTTTTCTTTCCATTTATCATTATTCTTGCTTATATTTGTTGAATTTAGGTATGAGAAGTAAAATAGACATTTAAAACTGTGGTGGAAATATTAGCAGTGTGTCATGTCCCTAACAATTTGTTCATATAGTAAATAATTCCAGTGTATTGAATCATGATTCTACATTACATTGTTGTCAAAAAGCAATGACAAATAAAAGCAATCAGACATGCTAATTCTGTATTCACCAGAAAGCTTTTCAATTGCAATACTGTTTTACTTCTTAATCTTCTTATACATGACCTCTAGGAACCGCTTGAAGACACAAAACACACAGATTGCCTGGCTGATTCATATTTCTTCCCCTGGGATTTTTCTGCAGCTTCCAGCAAGATTAAAATAATCTTTACATAAACAAATCTATTCCTTTGTGTTTTTTAGCCTTATCTATCAAGTCCATTTCAAGAATGTGTATATGAATAAAATAATGATATGGATTGAAAGATTCAGTAAGACATACACCAGACTTGAATATTAATGCAGGGAGTTCTTGTGAGGAAACAAAACATGACAGAAGGCCAGACTAATATTTTATATAGTATACTTACATTTTTTATTGATTTCAGTAAAACAAATAAGTAAAAATGACAAAACGGACAGGATTTACCTTAATATTAAACATAATAAATTTACTTAAGAGTTATAAAATACATTACGTTTTCTTTAGCTTTAATGATAAAAAATTTAGCAATATAAATATGTTACACCCCTACAAAAGATACTCCAATAAAAATAAAGAACAGATTCAGAAATAACTTGAACATATACTTAACTGATATCATTGCTTATAAATCCAGGAGACTTAAGTTGGCAAAAATCCAGAATAGTGAATGAAATAACAGGATAATTTCACATGTATAATTAGCATTTCCTAAAGTTTTCATAGAAAAAAATGATATGCATACAAATGTTGGTACACACACATATATAAACTCAAATTATTAATATAGAGAAAAACAATGTGGTCAAAAAAAAATAAACATTTAGCCAGGTGCAGTGGAGCACGCCTGTAATCCCAGTGGTTTGGGAGGCGGAGGCAGGAGGATCGCAAGTTTGAGACCAGAGGCAGTCTTCGTAATTAAGTGGGACCCTGTCTCAAATTATAAAAAAAAAAAAAAAGCCAGGGGTGGAGCTCAGTGGTCTAGCACTTGCAGAGCATGCAGGTGCAAGGCCCTGGGCTCAGTCCCCAGAAATGAAAAAAAAAAAAAAAAAAAGAATTTATATGTATAGATTTTAATGGGGTAGCTATTTTTTAGAAAGCTCATAAAATTAATATATATTTTATTGTAATATTAAGTAATATTTGTATGCACAAATATTTAGGTGCAGTGGCTCATGCCTGTAATCCCAGTAACTCGGGAAGCAGGAAGATCTCAAGTTCTAAACCAGAGGTGGTCTGCATAATTTAGCAAGACCCTGTCTCAAAAAGTGAAAAAATGGTCTGGGGGTGCAGCTCAGTGGTATAGCACTTGCAAAACCATGCAAGGGTGAGGCCCTGGGTTCAACCCCCAGTACGGCAAAAATAAGTAAACAAACAAACAAACAAATATTTAATACACAAGGCCCTGGGTTCAATACCTAGTAACAACTTCAAAAATTAGATATTGAATGTACACAGATACATATATTACCATTATTTTTTTTAGAATTTACTCGTCTCAGTATTTCAAAACCAAATTCTAAGAATTCCAAGCATTTCACATGTATATTGCAAGTATGTTTATAATTATTGTCATTAATAAGCCACTTAATGAGCAAAAATAAGTCAACATGTTATTGTCATTTTTTTTAAAAGTGAGAGGTGAATAAATAATTGTTAGAATAAAAGGAAGAATGGGCAAAAAGAAACTAGGTATAAGGCGAGTACTGTGTGAGTTATCCATTCTCAGGTTTCCAAACTGCAAGGAGAAATATAACAAATTTTAATATCTCTTACACTTATTTTTGTTGTTCTTAGGTGCCATTGAGTCAGGTCTGATTCATAGTGACCCTATGTACAGCAGAAAACAATACTCCTCCACTGTGTGCCAGGCACAGAGTAAGTTTCATGTTTAAGTTCATTGTTGCAAGGACTGTGTCAATCTAACTCTTTGAGGGTTTTCCTTCCTTTATTGACCTGCCACTTTCCCAAACATGATGTCCTTCTCCAAGTATTGGTCTCTCCTTATATGTCCAAAATACGTCAGACACAGTCTAGCCATCCCTGGATCCAAGGAGCACTCAGGCTACACTTCTTCTAGGACAGATCTGTTGATTCTTTTGATCCGTTCTTTTCCTGTCTCTCTTATTCAAAGTTTAGCTTGTACAGCTGTATGATGTGACTGAAAATATCATGGAATGAGTCAAGCACACCTTGGTCTTCAATGTGACATCATTACTTTTCAACACTTTTTTTTTTCTGGTACTGGGGGTTGAACCCAGGGCCTAACGCTTGTATGCTCTGCAAGTGCTAGACCACTGAGCTTCACCTTCAGCCCATTTTTTACTTTTTGAGACAGGTTCTCGCTAAATTACACAGATTGCCTGTGGTCTCGAACCTGCGATCCTCCTGCCTCTGCCTCCCAAGCTGCTGGGATTTAGGCATGCAGCACTGCACCCGACTACTTTTCAACACTTTAGGGAGGTCTTTTGCAATAGTTTTTCCCAGTGCAATGTGTCTTTTTATTTCTTGATTCCTGATTCCATGGGTGTTGATTGCAGAACCAAGTAAAGAACAACTTGAGTGGGGAGTGGTAGCACATGCCTGTAATCCCAGTGACTAGGGAGACAGAGGTAGGAGGAACACAAGTTTAAGGCCAGAGTCTGAGTAATTTAGTGAGACCTGGTCTCAAAAACTAAAAAAAAAGAAAAAAAAAAAGCTGGGAATGCAGCTCAGTAGTACAGCATTTGCAAAGCATGCAAGTGCGAGACCCTGGGTTCAACCCTCAGTACCACAGCAAAAAAAAAAAAAAAAAAAAAAAGAAAGAAAGAAAGAAAAAAAGAAAAGAAAAATCTTGGAAAATCTCAATCTTTTCTCTATTTATCATGAACTTATTTACTTACCAAGTTGTAAATATTTTTATTTTGTTGATGTTGAGTTGCAATCTATACTGAGGGCTGTGTTCTTTGATCTTCATCGGGAAATGTATCAAATCTTCTTCATATTCATCAAGCAGAGTTATGTCATCTGCATAATACAGATTGCTAATGTGTCTTCCTCCAGGCCTGATGCTATGTTCTTCTTCATAATATATAGCTGCTAGGATTATTTGCTCAGCATAGAGTTTGAAGAGGTAAGGTGAAAGGATACAGTCCTGATGCCTGTCTTTCTGAACTTTAAACCAGGTAGTGTTTCCTTGTTCTGTTCGAACAACTGCCTCTTGGTCCATGTACTTATTCCTCATAAGTACAATTAAGAATTGTGGTGTTCCCATCCTTCACAATGTTATCCATAATTTGTTATGATTCACATAGTCAAATGCCTTGGTATAATCAATAAAATATAGACAGACATCTTCTGGTATTCTCTGCTTTCAGCTAATATTCATGTGACATTAGCAATGCTATCTCTGGCTCCATGCCATCTTCTGAATCTGGCTTGATTTTCTGCCAGTTTCCTTTTAGTATACCATTGCAGACACTTTTAAATGATCTTTGGCAAAATTTTACTTGCATGTGATATTAATGATATCATTTGATAATTTCTGTAATTGGTTGGACCCCCTTTTTTTGCGATGGTTTGGAACAGGCCCAAATATGAACTTTTTTCCAGTGAGTTGTCCAGGTAGCTGTTTTCCAAATTCCTTGGTATTGACAAGTGAGTATTTCCAATGCTACATCTGTTTGTTGAAACATCTCAATTGGTATTCCATCAATTCCTAAAGCCTTGTGTTTCATCAATGCCTTCAAAATAGCTTCCATGTCTTTTGTCAATACCATTGTTCCCTGATCATATGCAACCTCCTGAAATGGTTGACAATCCACTAATTCTTTTTGGCATAATGACTCAGTGTATCCCTTCCATCTGCTTTTGATGTTTCTTGCATCATTTAATATTTTGCTTGTAGAATCCTTGACTATTGTCATTTGAGGCTTTTTATTATTATGTTTTATTTATAAAATTAGCAGTTCTTTCTATATTTCATGATAATAGAGAAAATGCATATATATTTTTAAAATCTACAAACTTTAATGAAAGAAAGAATGCTTTCTTTCACACATGTGACTTTTTTCAATATTTACTGTGCACGATGTTTCTATGTAGTCACCATCTCTCTCCATTTAATAATGTTAATTAAAAAATTTAAACTGATACATAAAACATTAAAATTATACTTAGTGGAGAACAGATATATTTCAATACATATATATTGCATAATATTTAAATTGGGTTAAGCATATTTCCTCATTTATTTTTTTATATTAAAAATTTTCAAAGTCCTTTCTTCCAGTCTTTTGAAAAGTATAGTATGTCACTGTTATCTAGAGTCACCCTAATGTACAACAGCAAACCAGAACTTCTTTCCCCTAACTGTAATTTAGCACCCATAAATCAGGCTCTCCCTATTGCTTACTCATCGTTGCTATCTGAAGCTTATAGTATCCATCATTCTACTTTTACCTAATATAGAGATCAGCATTTTTACATTCAAGATATACATAATATCATATTTGTCTTTATGTGCTTGGAATTAATGCCTTTAAGTTTCTCTGCAAAATACCAATATTCCTGTTTTATTTATTTATTATTTTTTCATTTCTTATATTGGCAGTTAAAATAGTATATATTTATTATGTATAATGTGCTGTTTGTGGTAGATAGGACCCAGAAAAAAATTAACAATGCAAGGTGTTTATATTCTTAAAAATATTTCAAGTCAAAGAGCCATCAAAACTTCATGAACAGCAGAAAAACACTGACATAATGCCAACATGTCACAGTGTGAGGGAATGTTTCTTCCTGTTGTTCACAGGCTCCATGACCCAACTCAACAGCAATCAACAACAATAATGTTTATCTCACTATTATTATTGACTTTAGTCATTTTTGCCTCCAACACACCAACGGGAAAAAATCAAAAAAAATCACTGAATAATGTTTTTATTTGGAGACATTCATTATATTATTATATTATATAGTTATGACTATTTAATAAAATGAACCCAAATTGTAAATGAAAAATATAAGAAAAGTTTATAGCGTGTCAATAATTTAGTTTTTTTTCAAACCACACTGAATATACTTCATTTCTATATTAAAATTCATGACAGATATTATGTTGTTTTAGTTCAATGAGTTACAATATATGAATTATATAATTTAATTAAGTATTATTTAGTTGGAAAATCTATGTCCCTTATGTTCTCTCAATTTAACTCCTGGAGGCTTTATTGGTTAAGAATATAAGAAATTGCTTTTACTCTATAAGTATAGGCAGAATGGTCTCTCCCAATATCTTTACACATTTGTCAATGAATTGTAACCAATGTTGCCAGATTTAGAAAACAAAACTATAGGGTTCTCAGCTAATTTTTGTTTCAGACAAAGACAAGTATTTTTAATATAAATATGTTCTCAATATATGTATGAGACATACTTAAAAATAATCATCAGTTAACCAAAGTTCACTTTAACTGGATATTCTGCATTTAATTGGGTAATTCTAGCTCAAATCTTGACTTCAAACCCTTTTACTTTTTTAAGGACTGTGACTGTTATGGTCATGCAGAATTGCAGTGGTTCTGTGATGCTGAAATACCACTGAAGGCTTCACATGAGGTCACCAAGCTGCTTTTGTTTTTCATCTAAAACAAGCCTTCAAAGATGGTAATGTAGTGCAGTAAATGACAAATCTTCAATTATACTTAAAATATTAGCACATCTTTTTATTGTGTATTATGATATATTTGTCATCTTTATTACTAAAAAGAAAGATACACATTTACTGAAAATTCCATCTAGTAGAGTAGCTAAAAAAAAAAAGCATAACTGGAATTAAGTTGTCTATTCATATCTAGAAAAAGATTTAAGCCTAGTTCTGCTTTCATTCTTTAGATAAGATAATTAATCTTATTGCCTTAGTTTCTCAGGGGAAAAAATAAGATAGATGAGATTGCAAAGGTGTTTTGAAGTTAAATTACGATGATAAATTTGGAAGCAAATACCAAAGTACAAGTAGCATTGTACATATAACAGAAATATGAAGTTGTCATGTATTTTGGTCATTGAGGTGAAACAGGTGATATAATCATTGTTTGGTTACAGGGAAAATACTTTACTTACTCTTCATTGAATATGCAAGAAATCTCTTTACCTATGCACAACATAATGAGAGATACCATTCTGGTTTTCAAATTTACCTAAAACTATTTTACTTTGGGAAATTTAAGACCTACAGATTTCATATAAAGTCATCATAAGCAAATTTCCTTTCCATGTTAAACAATTTAAAACAATATTATAGTAAAATGATTTTCTTCAGCTAAAATGAAACAGGGCTGGGATTTAGCTCAGTTGGTAGAGCGCTGCGCTGCAGTCTCTGAGGTCCTGAGTTCAATTCCCAGCACCGCAAAAATGTGAGAAGGACCTGGCAATCCACTCCCAAGGCAATCCTGAAACAGTCTGCCATTGAAAGCCCTACAAGGGTCGCTATGAGTCGGATACTGACTCGACGGCACCTAACAACAACAACACAAATAACAAAAATTAAGTATTATCATATTGATTCAATTTAAATTTCAATCAACATAACTAGTTTATCTTTTAAATTACATATGCCATGATGACAATCATCTTTGAAACAATTTCAAATCTCATTTTGAGTTCACCAAAGTTATCCCAATCTCCCTCACTTTGAATAATTTTACTACAGTCATTTATTTCATTTTCATATATAGAGAAACCAGATTTAGTTTTACTAATTTAAAATGTGCTGGAGAGAAGAAACTGGCAGCCCACTCCTAAAACAATCCTGAAGCAATCAATTACTGAAAACCTCATGAATAGCAGAGAAGCACTGACACAGCCTGGCATGGCACAGTGTCAGGGAGTGTTTCATTCTCTTATACATAGGATCACTATGAGTTGGCCTCGACTCAAAGGCACCTAACATCAACAACAAAATGCTTAAATTACTTAGGAAGTCTTTCAAATATTTGCTTAGATTTTCCATAAGTATATACTTTTTAAAACATTTTAATAGGTTTTATGACATTTTTAGAGAAAATGTGGAAATGGCCAATGATTTTTTGTCTTTAAATAAGCTTATAAAAAGAAATTATCATTGAATGAGAAAGAAAATTTATGCCATGAGTTTCTTTTCCCACTTGTTCTTACTTAATTTTTCTCTGCCCTTTTAGTTAGCTTTCAGCATGAATCACTATTGACTGAATCATGTAAATTTTGCCTATTACACCTTTTTTTTCTTATTCCAGGTCCTCAAAATATAAAAATAATTCCAGCTTGTTAACCGAAATATTAAATGCATTAAGATGATTTAACATAAGTTTAAGTTCTTTGAATTATTTTCATGCAGATTTTCTTTCTTTAATTAATAATTATTTTTTAAAAAATCTAATCAGATTCTTTGATGAAGGTGCTCCTGACTCATCCCATGGTATTTTCAGTTGCATCCTATGGTTGTGAAAGCTGGATATTGAGCAAGAGAGACAGGAAAATAATTCATGCTTTTGAATTATGGTGCCAGAAATAAATATTGAATATACCATTGACTGCCAAAAGAACCAACAGATCTGTCCTAGAAGAAGTGCAACCACAGTGTTCCTTGGAAGCAAGGATGGTGACTAGACCGCATCTTACATTTTTTGGACATGTAGTCAGGAAGGGCCAATCCCTGGAGAAAGACAATATTTGGGAGAGTGGCAGGTCAACAAAAAAAGAAAACCCCTCCATCAGATGGATTGACACAGTGTTTGCAACAATGGACTTAAATATAAATAAGGTCATGTGCCTGGCACAGAATTGGGGAGAGTTTCCTTCTACTGTACATAGGGTCACTATGAGTCAGACCTGACTCGATGGCACCTAACAACAGCAACACAATCAGCTTCTTTATAGATATTGTTCAGACGTTTTTCTGGAATGCATTTATTTTTAAAGGGCATTGCAATCTCAATAGTCCCTAGATTTTAGCCTAAACAACTATAATCAAATAATTCTAGACTTCTAATATACACTATAAAGACTAATGTTGGTAATATTGTATTATATACTGAAAATTTTCTGAGAAATACTTTCTGTGCTCTTAACAACAACAACAAAAAAACTGTGTGAGATGATCGTTATGTTAATTTGCTTGACTATAATAATCCTTTTGCTATGTGTTTCAAAATGTTATATTTACATGTAGAATATATAAAATAAAAACTTCACTGAACTAATATTCCCCAACTTGCCAGTGGATGTGTGTGCATCCATTACCAGTAAAGATATATGTGAGTTTGATTCACTAATGGACTAGTAAATTAATTATTGAGCACATACTACTCACTTGGCTCTGTGCTGAACTCTTAAAAAATACTGAGCAAAAAACACAGTATTCACTGCAGTCTCAGAACATATCCTTCTAATTGAGGGATATTATATAAATAATTATAAACCATGCGGTTAAATTTTGTGAGGTTATGAGTGGAAAGGGACTATGTATATGAGAACGTGTAAAAGATAAAAAGGCAAGAAGTATAAATTCATTAGTTGACAGAAATGGATAAAACCAAAAGAAACTTACTATGATGATAAATCTGAATGAGTAAATCTGAAATAAATAAATTTAGTGACCTCTTAAGAATCACAGGTGAGAGAACTTGAAATTTATATAGTTTTAAAATATAACAACAGCAACAACAAAATTACCATAGATTACCAATCATAAATAGCATGTACAGATTCTAAATATAGTTTGCTTAGCAAGCATGACTAAGACTATCATAAGGTGAGACCAGAAAATATAAACATGAAAGAATGCACAACTCTTTGAGAAATAAGATAGAGAAAAAGAAAAACAAGAAAAGGTAACATCATAGGGAAAGGTATCAATATGTATAGATTCTCTGTTTATTTCTCAAAGTTTGGCTATGAACTTTTATCTAAGAAGGACGTAAGTGAATTTTTTAAAGTGATAGGTTATATATGATAAATAGATATTTGTGTTTGTGTATGTGTTTTTGTGTGATGCTGCCAATAAGTACAGACAAAGAGTAAATGATAATAGCTACACAATAAGAAAATAGTATTTATTTACAATAAGAATAGATTCAAATATACAAAATAAAAATACATTGTTCACTTATTTCTGTTTCCATTATTTCAGGTGAAAAATGATATATTCATTTTATTATATCTGTAGCATTAAAGTTGCTATGTATGAGTCACTCATTTTCAAATGCAATAGTAAATTCCTACATAATAGCTATGGGCATTGTTTTCAGGAGTGAATTAATAAGAATCTTCTGCTTTAAAATAAATTATTTTAAATCATATGAAAGTATTTTTGTCCAACAAGAGGTTTGAACAAAATGGTTTTCACTAATAAATTCTTAAGGAATTCCTTGCTTGCATTCTCACAGAGAGAAACTACTGTTTTTGAATTATGACTAGTTTCAAATTTGAGGAGTTTAGCATGAAATTATATAATAATAAATATTCTATCTTCTCCATGAAGGATGTTATAACATATACTGTTGTTCAAAATATTTTTTAGATTTTACTCCACTATTTTAGTTTTTTTTTCTTTTTGACATAATGATGTTTTTTCTAAATTTCATAAAGTACCTGGAAGAATGCAGTGTTTGCTGCAAAGATTTTCTAATTTTCTGCTGTGAACTTTTCAAAGATATATAAGAATACCCAAATAAATTGGTATGAAAACCTACAGATAAGTAGTGGCATTTTTTTCTGTTAGTGGTCTCTAGAAACTAGTGAACAATTTTATTAATTTTGCTTTTCTTAGAAGGCTGAACATCCCCATTCCCTCTGGACTCATAGTAAATATCCTAAGGTAAATGTAGAGAAACTATTGTACAACTCAGAATATGCTTAGAAATTTACCCAAATGTAAATAGTCAATAACCACTATGCTATGATCAATTACTTCTTTGAAATCCCTTAAAGCCAAATAAGTAAATGATAAATACTAACTATATAAAATTAAATTACTTTGACTTCCACATCTTGTGGTGATAGGATAATTGCCATGACACTAACACATCAACAGCTAGAAAAATACGTAAGCTAATCATTTGAAGGCACTGAGAACAGTCAAGATCCGAGACAGAAGGAAAACACATGGAGAAAAGGTCCAAATACACTTCTATATAAATAAAAAAACTTTTATATAAATAAAAAAAACTTTCACATTGGTTTCTCCTCTGTAGGAAATTGAGATGGGCTAAACCTTTTATTTGGGCTGGGATTTAGCTCAGTGGGTAGAGCACTGCGCTGCAGTCTCTGAGGTCCGGAGTTCAATTCCCAGCACCCCAAAAATGGGAGAAGGGACTGGCAATCCACTCCCAAGGCAATCCCGAAGCACTCAGCCATTGAAAACCCTATGAGGGTCTCTATGAGTCGGACACTGACTCGACGGCACCTAACAACAAACCTTTTATTTATATTTGGCCAAAAGACTTAATGGAGACAGAATTTTAACTGTTCTACTAGGCAAATCTATTTGCACAGTTTTCAAAATGACTTCCAATTTTTAAAGTGCCTCTTGATTTGGACTAGGGCTTTGCTATGAACACTGTAATTGTAGTTAGCATTTCCCCTTGCTGGATCCATAAAGCTGTGCTGATCGAACTATTGTAAGACAGAATAGTCCCTAAATGGTGTCTCATTTGCTCTGAAGGACCCAGCTTAGCCATAGAAAAGCCATTTTATAGATCAGGCTAAGAAAATTTTTCCACTGCCTCAGAGAGATCCCACCCCTCCCAACTTGGGAGGTCCCGAGCTATCTTAAGCTGCCGCTTCCTGTTACCGTCAGCCCACATCTGCTGACACCAACATCTCAGAATGCCGAAACCTTCCCCCTTCCGGCGCTCGCCTTGCTATTTGATTTAACTAATCAGTTTAAAAGTCAACCAATGTGACCAATCAAAGTTGTACCAGTCAGCTAACCCACGATTTTGCTTCTGTAAGGGTATAAAAAGCCCTCGCTTCTGCATTTTGGGGTCTCTCGCGCGTGCTCTGTCGTTCGATGGAGCTGAGTAGACCCCGATGCGTCGGACAATAAAATCTTTTGCGCTTGCAGCAGCTCAGGTCTCCGTCTCTCATTGGGAACACTTTGGATAGACACGGTGTCCCTCTGGGAAGCCGAGTCTTACAGCTCATCCATGAGGCTTCATTTAGAGTTTAGCTTATCAGGAATTACTGATGCAACTCAGCTGGCATTCTGCATTTCCTGTTCTGTATACAAAGAAACTTTGTACCAGGATGACCCATTACAGTTGTTGAAGTCTAATTTTCCAATTTGCCCTAAGTGGCAATTTCAGGAAAGTGATAATTTAAAGACATTTTTCAATACTCATCTCCACTGGCAAGTTCAAGTATAAAGTATAAAGTAAAATTTTGGGGCATGTGAAAGTATCACTGGGGGGTAGACAAAAGTGGGGCCTAGGAGTTTTCAAAGAAAGCTGGAATTTAAAGGACAAAATTTCTAAGGTAAGTGGAATTTCAGAGAAGTGTGGCAAATTTTCCTCCTGCAAATTTCGCCTAATATGTGTTAGCCGTCTTCCATACACTGGTGGGAATATGAAGAATCTAAGCAGAAAAGTAACAAATAGAGTAAAGATTTTGGCAGCCTGGTGTTTGAATAACTAAGTATGTAAAGATTGCACTTCAGTTGAGACCCCAGGAGAGTAACTTCTTTTAGAGGAAAAACTGTACTGTATGAGGGAAAGAAAACCAGAAATGGACTGGTCACAGTGAAGACTAAAACACATCAGAGACCACATCAAGCTGATCTGTCCCTGACAGAGGAAAAAATGAAAACCACTGGAGAAAAACATCATCTGGAGCTTTTACATGTTTTTCATATGCGATGTCTGGAAGTCAATAAAATAATGGTTTTTATGCCAGCATTTGGGACTTTATGATTTAAAACCAAAGAGCAAAAGAGAAAACTCACACACATTCACACACACACACACACACAATCTAGGGATTAGTGTTCTTAGTAGAGACTTAAGATAATTTTAACTAGTAATTTCAATGAATTACATGATAGGAACAGGGCAATTAATAGTTTTACTCAATATGCCACTAAAGGGCTTATCCCCAAATCTTTAAAAGGAAAAATTAAGGAGAAGTTCTAGAACAACAAAAATAATTACAAATTCAGTAAATAGATTTATAGTGAATAAGGACACACAGATATAAAGAGAAACAAGAAAACGCAAAAGTGAAATGTTATGTGCAGTGGAAATGTTTACATATTGTGATTTTAGGAGGGAAAAAGGACAAAAGAAAGGACAGAAGTGCTATTTAAAGGAATATTTCCTTGTTGTTGTTAGGTGCCTGGGAGTCAGGTCAGACTCATAGTGACCCTCAGGGTTTTCAATGGCTGATTGTTTAGGGTTTGAATTGCCACATCCTTCTGTAAATATTTCCTTAAATTTCTCTAAATATGGTGAGAAAGCAGATAAAAATTTAAGATCAATGAATTCCAATGAAGATAAATCAAAGCAAACTACAAATAGCCACATCATAATAAAAACCATGAAATTGAAAACAAAGTGAAAATCTTAGAAGCACCAGTAAAACACAACACCACACACAGAAAGACAAATACATTGTCATTGATTGATCACAGACTTTAAAAAATGTTCAACATCCTTGTTGTTGTTAGGTGCCGTCCAGTCAGTATCCGGCTCATAGCAACCCTACATACAACAGGAGATACACTATTGTCAATGCTTCCCTGCTGTTCATAGGATTTTCAATGCTGTTTGATTTTGGGAGTGGGTTGCCATGTCTATCTCCCAAGCCTACAGCACCTGGTGTTCCCAGGTGGTCTCCTATCCAAGTACTAACCAGGCCTGACCCTGCTTAGCTTCTGAGATCTGATGGGATCGGATGCCACAGGGCTATGGCTGCAGGCTCAACATCCTTAGCATCACAGAAATGCAAATCAAAAGTATAGTGAGATCCCATCTTTCCTCGGTCAGCCTGGCTTGTTGTTAGCTGCCCTCCAGTTAGGTCCCACTCATAGCAACCCTGCCTACAACAGAATGAAACACTACCCAACTCTGTGCCATCCTTGGTACTATGTCAGTGCTTCTCTGCTATTCATAGGGTTTCAATGGTTTATTGTTTTGGGGATTCCTTCAGGAGTAGATTGCCACATCCTTCTCTCATTTTTGTGGTCCTACAGATCAAACCCACGGCCTCAGAGATCACAGAGCAGCACTCTACCATCTGAGGATCTAGGGTTTAGCTCAGTTGGTAGAGTGCTACTCTGTGCTCTCAGATGCCCTGGGTTTGATCCCCAGTACACAAAAATGAGAGAAGGACATGGCAATCCACTTGTGAAGCAATCTTGAAAATAATTTACCAGGGTTCTATGAGGGTAGCTATGACTTGTATGCCCCTCAATGACAAGAAAACAAAGAGCAACAAATGCTGTTTAGGATGTGGGAGGAAAAGAAATCATATGCTAATAGTGAGAATGTAAATTAGTTCAACCAAGACGAAAATCAGTGTGGAGACATCAAAAAAACTAAAAATAAAGTTACCATAGTAACAACAAGATGAAGGATCCAATCATATATCACTTTGCGGTATATAGCCAAAAATATCAGTCAGTTTACTATAGACACACTGGTATATTCTTTTTTTTTTTTTTTTTTTTTTTTTTTTGCAGTACTGGGGGTTGAACCAAGGGCCTCCTGCTTGCATGCTTTGCAAATGCTGGACCACTGAGCTGCACCCCCAGCCCATTTTTTGCTTACTTTTTGAGTCAGGGTCTCACCAAATTATGCAAACTGCCTCTGGTCTCGAACTTGCGATCCTCCTGCCTCTGTCTCCCAAGTAGCTGGGATTACAGGTGTTCATCACTGTGCCCAGCTATATCCATTGTTTATTGTGGCACTAGTCACAGTAGCTATGTTGTGGAGTCAGCCTGTTGTTGTTAAGTGCCATCAAGTTAGTGTCCGACTCATAACGACTCTACATACAGCAGGCAAAACATTATTATCAGTGCTTCTCTGCTATCCACAGGCTTTTCAATGGCTGATTTTTGGGGAGAGTGAGTTGCTGGGTCCTTTTCCCAAGCCTACAGCATCTGGTATTCCCACACAGTCTCCCATCCAAGTACTAACCAGGCCTGACCCTGCTAAGCTTCAGAAACCTGACAGGATCAGATGCCACAGTGGTATGGCTGCAGGCAGACTCAGACTAGGTACCCATTAATGGATGAATGAATAAAGAAAATGTGGTATTTATACATAATGTAGTATTACTCACTAATAAAGAAGAAAGAAATTATGTCATTTATAGAAAAATGGATGGAAATAGAGGTCATCATGCTAAGTGAAATAAGCAAGTCCCAGAAAGACGTGTACTACATGTTGCCTGTCACATGTGGAATCTATGGAGAAAAAATGGAAAGTAAAAAGGAGACTATGATGAATGTGGAAAGAGAAGGGGAAAAAAGGGAAGAGGAGGGAATATAAGAAAGAATAATGAAGTGAATATGATCAATGTCCATTATATGCTTGGGGAAATATTATATTACTTTACTTATCAAATTAATATGAATAGCAGAGAAGCACTGACATTACCAGACATGACACAGTGTCAGAGTGTTTCATTCTGTTGTACAGAGTCACTATGAGTCAGACCCAACTCAATGGCACCCAACAACAACAACAACAAATATAAATGTAAAAGGAAAAGTGGAAATAAAATTGATAACCTATGTTCATATTTTTAATAGAGTATATAAAACAGGCTTATTAAGGGTAATACACCTTTAAGGAATAATTACAGAGAAAAGTGAGGCACCTGGAAAAGCCTAGGGAAACCTGAAAAGGAAATTGGAAAAACTTTGTATTGCCTAGGTGACTTAGCAAAAGGAAGTTTCTGTTCCCAGGGGAAAATAAAGAAGCTAGAGACCAGGAAAACTAAGCATCCCTTTAGAGGGTAAAAGTACCTTAGATAGACAGAGAAGAAAGCTGGCCTGAGAGAAGGCAGAGTGGTGCATGTAGCTACTAGAGAAAGAAGAGACTAGCAAAGGCAAGAGAAGAAGAAAAAAAGAAGGGGTAAAAAACATTCATGTTGTTATAAAGAAAAATCACTGATTTGAAATTCTATTACTAGTGAAAATTTCTTTAAAAGACAGAAAATAATTCTATTCAAACAAATAGAATTCCATTCAAACAAAATTGATAGAATATTAATTATCAAAACCAAAACATCACTTAAAGGGACAGTAGTAGATGTTCTTTGTACAAAATGAATATTAACCCTTGTTCAAGTAAGGAAATGTGTGAAAAAATAAAAGCTATTTGTAAAGGTTGCTATGTGCAAATATAAATATAGA
>VMDO01013601.1:0-57622 GCA_007922755.1 Pedetes capensis | reverse complement strand
GCTGCACCCCCAGCCCATTTGTTATTTTTTATTTTGAGTCAGGGTCTCACTAAGTTGTGCAGGCTGCCTCAGGCCTTGAACTCGTGATCCTCCTGCCTCTACCTTCCCAGTCACTCCAATCATAGGTGTGTGACGCTGCACCTGGCCCCTAGGTCTTTTTACATGTCTGACTTCCCTCCTAGAGTCTGGCTTATTAGACCATAAACTCATAACAGGCAGGAACTCTGGCCTTGATGATTTCCTATACATAAGACCAACAGGAGCCTTGTCTCTCAGAATAGATGCCCCCTAAGTTTTCACTGAAAGGGAGTTAGAGAAAGAAGAAGAGTGGGCAAGGAGCGAGAGGAGATGATTGTATGCATGAAATTGAAGTATGGAAGAGAGTGAGCTCCTTTAAACTTTTTTTTTTTTTTTTAGTACTGGGGGTTGAACCCGGGGCCTCATGCTTGCACGCTCTGCAAGTGCTGGACCACTAAACTGTACCCTCAGCCCATTTTTTTACTTTTTGAGACAGGGTCTCGCTAAGTTACGCAGACTGCCTCTGGTCTTGGACTTGTGATCCTCCTGCCTCCGCCTCCCCAGCTGCTGGGATTATAGGCATGTGCCACCTTGCCCGGCTTCTTTAAACATTTTGATGTGGGGCATTGAGTGGCCTTGGAGGGGCCAAGGTTAGAGTGTCAGAGGCAGAAAACTCTGCAGACCCACAAGTGCACAGAAAAGTTGGAAGAGAACTAGAAAAGTCCATTTTCTTGGGTGAGAAAAAGCAATCCAGTGAAGAAGTCCTTTTTAATCCATGTATCCCTCAAGGGGAGGGATTTCTAAAATTTATTTATTTTTATTTTTAATATTAGATATTTTAACTTCATAGGAAGAACATTTGATGGATTCTCACCAAAGAATAACAACTATAAATCAGGTACTACAGGGCATCACTTTTCAAACTATACAAGGCCCTAGGAACCCCCTTGGAAGCCTCCTCAAGAAGAGGCTGATGCTAATAATCAATTAACACTAATTGGACTCTGATTAGACTGTGTGCCAAACTCCATGCTCAGTCTGGGTCTGCATTATCTCATTTAATCTTCCCAGGTCCTCTTTGATCCTGGTGTTATTATCATTTCCATTTCATAGTTGAGAAACTGGTGCTTAAGAAATCACCTAGCTAATAAGCAGGGAATGTGGGATAGAGCCCAGGGCTGTGTTACCCCAAAGCCTGTCCCTTTCACAGACAAGGATATCCTCCAGCCCCATCCTTTCCCCTTCTATAGTTCCCCTTCACCAGAGTTGAGACTCAGATATTGGCATCATGGAGATCAAACTGGGGAACAGGAATCACACCATTTCTTAGGGGCTGGGAGTGGATATATTAGAGTGTGACATTCACTCTTCCTTCCTTCCTTTTTCCTTCCTATTTTCCTTCCTTCCTTCCTTCTTTCATTTTTTCCTCCTTTCTTTTTCTCATTCATTCATTCTTTATTTTTGATTTTTGGGACAGGGTCTCACTTGTATAGTTCAAGATAACCTGGAACTCTTGATCCTCCTGCCTCAAACTCCTGTGATTACAGGCATGCGCTACCATGCCTGGCAAAAGTGTGACACTTAATTGCCTTCTCTGAAAGTTTTGGAGCCTTGCTTTCTCCCCATGAAGGGCAGTTTTGAAATCCATTTTGATGAATGCATTCTTGCTCTCTTGGTACACAAGGGGGAGCATCTAGCATAGGAATAAAAATGCTAGAGGAGTGTTCTTGCTTTTGTCAGAGAAGAGCTCTCTCGCTCTTGTTTGCTCATGGTTTTTTGGCTGAACAATTTGAAAGCAAGTTGCAGACATCATGAAGCTTCACTTACACTAATTCAAGACTTCCTAAGAACAAAGACTTCAGGACATTCTTCTACCTAATCACTAATCACAATATTATTATCATTCCAAAGAAATTCAACACTGAGGCAACATTATTGCCTAATATATAGTCCTAATTCAAGTGTCTCCAGATATCTGCAAGGTACCCTATTTTGCTTTTTTTTTTTTCCAATCCAGAATCAATTTTGTGTTCTCAATATTATTGTTGTTGTTAGGTGCCGTCGAGTCGGTATCCGACTCATAGCGACCCTCATAGGGTTTTCAATGGCTGACTGTTTTGGGATTGCCTTGGGAGTGGATTGCCAGGCCCTTCTCCCATTTTTGCGGTGCTGGGAATTGAACTCGGGGCCTCGGAGACTGCAGCACAGTGCTCTACCACTGAGCTAAATCCCAGCCCTCTCTTAATATTAGATCATGGTAATTTGGAGGAAATACCTTGCTACAAAATGTTCAAGGTTTTTTACTGGCTATTTGATATTCCTCAAGACTGATTTGTCATAATTTATTAATAAATTTCTCTTTGGCTGTTGTTATTTATTCCTATTATAAATATAAGATGGTGTTTAGTGGGACCTTCTCTTTCTCCATTTTGATTCAGGCATCAATTAGATAGATACCAGAGTCCAAAGTGAGCATGAGATTGACTGTCATATATGGAATTCACCAAATGTTACAGCTCAGCTCCCCTGGAGAGGCTTTGATGGAGATTTGTATACAGTAGGTTTATTGGAGAGTGTTTGGGGATCAGCTCCTGTGGGGGAATGTAGGCAGCAGGATGAGAAAGAGGGGTCATTGAGCCATGAGGCCACCTCAGCAAGCCCTCAGCCAGTCCCCGGGGCGCTCTGAAGCTGGTGTGGTCTTCAGAGTTGTTCCCTGCTGAGTCAGGATGCTTGATCTTCATGCCCACAGAGGGACCAGTCACTTGATGAAGGATGCTTCTGGGAAGGGGATGTGACCTTGCTAGTTCCCTTTAGCTTAGAGCACTTTTCAGAGAGGTGTGAGGTAGGGATGAGTCCTGAAATGGACCTGGTGGCAGGGGCCATGGCATCCTCCACATCAGGGAAAGGCTCAGGTGGCTGTTGTCTAATCTTGGATCCCCTCAGCCACACTGAATATACAAGTGATGAGAGAGGGGCAAGCGGGAGGAAGAATGAGAGACACCACCGAGGAGCCCAGGAGAAGAGTAGGGCTGTTACTGGCTTCTTCAGCTCAAGTGTACAGTGGAGTCTTCCAGAGGACCACACATAGAACTCGAAATACATTTTCAACAGTGGAGGCCAAAGAACTGTGTGGAGGGGCTGGTGGTAGCAGGACACGAGAACTGGGTGTGGTCCTGTACTTCCAGGGTTTACTGGGGCAAAGGATGAGAGAGTATTTACCAGGGGTCACATGTGGACAACCTGGAAGAGGCAGTACTGGGCCAGACCACTTTTGAAAACCTTTTATTTTGAAATAATTTAAGACTCTGAAGAAGTTTACAAAATGAGAGTTCCCATGTGCCTTTCTTCCAGTTTTCCCCAATGAGAACATCTTAGGTAAGCATAGTGTAGTTGCAAAACTAAAAAAGTGACATTGAAACTGGTATAACACTAAGAATTACACTATAGACCTTCCTTAATTTTCATTAGGTTTTACGTAAATAGTAGTGTATGTTACTGTAATACCGTATTCAATATGTGTAGATTTGTGCAATCACTACGACACCAGGACACCATCACCGGGTTCTATAATTACAAAGAAACTTCCTCATACAATAGCTTCATCAGGCCATGCTGCCAACCTTAACGTCTGGTAACCACTGAACCATTCTCTGTCACTAGATTTTGTCATTTCTAGTGTTATACAGCCTGCAGCCTAGCCCTGTGGCATCTGATCCCATCAGATCTCGGAAACTAAGCAGGGTTGAGCCTGGTTGGTACTTGGATGGGAGACCGCCTGGAAACACCAGGTGCTGTAGGCTGGGGAGATGGACCTGGAAACCCACTCCCAAAAATCAACCCACCATTGAAAACCCTATGAACAGTAGAGAAGCACTGACACTAGTGTTTTGCCTTTTGTACTAGGGTTGCTATGAGTCGGATACTGACTCGATGGCACCTAACAACAACAACAACAACAACAACAAGTGTTATGTAATGGAATCACACAGCATGCAGCCTTATGAGATTGGCTTTTTTTCACTCCGCATAACACCCTCGAGTTCCATTGTTGTGGTTCTGTGCATCAATAGTTCATTCTTTTCTGTGTCTTACAGTAGCATTCAATTGTATACTCTACATAGTTCACTTACCCATTCTCAGCTGGGGTCGTTTGGTCCTGCCCGAGATGACCTGCTGGGAGGGTGAGAGGAAGCCAAATAGGGGAGTCTGAATGGAGAGGATTGCCTAGAACCAGGGGCTGAGAATGGAATCATACCCCTTGTCCTGAGAAGTACAGCTGGAGCCGTCCCCAGAGGTGGGAATTGGCAAAGATCCCGTGTAAAGTGCCCCAGGGAGGGGCAGCTTGATACAGCTGCAAAACCCAGGGAGCAGGAAGTCAGCTTATAGCAGTGCCCGTCAGAAGCCAATTAAAACTCCAGACATAACCATTTACCTCTTCTCCTTCCTTCCTCGTGGGCATGGGATCCAAGACAGCAGCAGCTGAGTGGAGAGGGGTTATGAGTGGAGGGAGGAGAGAGAAGGAGCTATGTGGGGACCCCCAACTTTCCCTTCACCTTCCAGCTCTTGCTAAGCAGGGGAGGAATCTTTTGAATGAAAACTGGATTGCTGACTAATATAATGAACTGTCTTACTAAATACTCTGTAAAGACCATGTTTGTGACTTACTGTGACCACCAGACTGTCGTTACCTGAAAGGGAACACAGCAGGCAGGGGCCTGCATTCATTTTCATCTAGTCAAGGACAAGCGCCCTCTCCTTCCCCAAAGAATACCAAATTAGTTTTAATGGGATGATGGGAGAAAAGCACAAAAAGTTGTGTATTGGTTATATCAGCATAGAATTTACATAAGTAACGTGGAAATAAACATCTTCTATGCATAAACCGCCTACAAGCTGTAGCTTGTGGCATCTGATCCCGTCAGATCTCGGAAGCTAAGCAGGGTCAGGCCTGGTTAGCACTTGGATGGGAGACCGTCTGGGAACACCAGATACTGTAGGCTTGGGAGAAGGACCCGGCAACCCACTCCCAAAAATCAATCTGCTATTGAAAACCCTATGAAGAGCAGAAAAGCACTGACAATAGCGTTTCGTCTGTTGTACGTAGGATCCCTATGAGTCGGACACTGACTCGACGGCACCTAACAACAGCAACAACATACGTAAACCTTTTTTTTTCTTTGATAGTATAATTTCCCTAGACCCAATTCCTGGAAATGAGATTAATCAGTCAAAGGGCATGGACATTTTTATGGTTCTCCAAAAATATTGCCAAATTGCTTTTACAAAGGTTTATGCCAGTTATATTACCACCGGGGCTGGGATTTAGCTGAGTGGGTAGAGCGCTGCACTGCAATCTCTGAGGTCCCGAGTTCAATTCCCAGCACCACAAAAATGGGAGAAGGGCCTGGCAATCCACTCCCAAGGCAATCCCGAAACAGTCAGCCATTGAAAATCCTATGAGGGTCAATATGAGTCGGATACTGACTCGACGGCACCTAACAACAACAACAACATATTACCACCAGATCCTGTATGTATGTTTCATCACATATTCAGTGGCACATGATAGTATCCGAGATTGTTGTTAATGTAATGGGGTTTAAATGCTATTTTGATGTCTGGAATCATTTTTAAAGTGTTTTTGTAGTATAACTTTTGCATTAGGAATTTTGTCAACTTCTTTAAACTAGGCATTAATATCCTGAGTATTAAATGTCACTGAGGGTCTGATTTCATAAATTAATTTGTTGTTGTTGTTAGGTGATGTGGAGTCGGTATCCAACTCATAGCGACCCTCATAGGGTTTTCAATGGCTGACTGTTTCAGGATTGGCTTGGGAGTGGATTGCCAGGTCCTTCTCCCATTTTTGCGGTGCTGGGAATTGAACTTGGGACCTCAGAGACTGCAGCGCAGCACTCTACCAACTGAGCTAAATCCCAGCCCAAAATTAATTAGCAGTCATTCATATTTAGCTTCCAGAGGGTTCCCTGAAGCATTTAGATGCAAAACTAAATCTTGTGGACTCAATGTGTGTCTTCCGCTCAATTCATCTTTTGGAGCCCTATCCCCAAAGTGATAGTATTTAGAGGTGGAGACTTTGAGAGGTGTTTAGGTGTATATGAAGTAACAAGTTTGTGGGTCCTCAAGGTGGGATTAGTGTCCTCCTGAGAAGAAGAGAGGAGAGAAGAGCTCTCTCTCTGCTATGTGAGATGCAGCAAGAAAGCAGCCATCTGGAAGACAGGAGAACTCTGAATAGAAACCAAACCCTGACAGACATCAGTCATGGACTTCTTAGACTTCAGAGCTGTGAGAGTGAATTTCTGTTGCTTAAGGCACTGCCTTGTCTATGGCACTTTGTTATAGCAGCAAAACCTAAGAGGGACTGTGAAACACCATCTGTGTCCTTGAATACATTGATGGCCTTTTTCTCATCCAATCCTGGATCTCACTTAGAATTTAGTATGAGATTAATTTAGGAGATTAACTTGTTAGGTGCTGTGGAGTCATTTCTGACTCATAGCTACCCTGATAGGATTTTCTTTTCTTTTCTTTTCTTTCCTTTTTTTTTTTTTTTTTTTTTTTTTTTTTTTTTAGAGGCAAGGTCTCCCTAAATTACACTGACTGCCTTTGGTCTTGAACTTGCGATCCTCCTGCCTCTGCCTCCTGAGCTGCTGGAAATACAGGCGCGTGCCACTATGCCCTGCTCCTGATAGGATTTTCAATGGCTGATTGTTTTGGGATTGCCTTGGAAGTGGATTGTCCTTCTCCCATTTTTGTGGTGCTGGGAATCAAACTGGGGACCTCAGAGACTGCAGAACGATGCTTTACCAACTGAACTAAATCTCAGCCCTGGAGATTAATTTAGCCTTCTCTAATTGACTTTTTCCTTGTCTTTTATAATTTTTTAATGGGATGGTGGTGGAATTGTGGGTGATTTTTATGTTTTCTGAAGTTTCCAAATTCTTTTTAAAGATGCAGACTGACTCCCAAACCCACAAAAGTAAACTGGTTCGGCAACATCCACATTGTTTCTGTTATTCATATTGATAAAGCTTGAGTTAAAAGACTGTTTCTGAGCAGGAGGTATATAGCTCAGTGGTAGAGTGTTTTTTTTTCATGATGCTGATATTTCTGAAGAGAGCTGGCTAGTTAATTTGGAGAATGTCCTCTTACTTGAGTTTGTCTGTGTTTTCTCTGATTAAACATTTTGTGTTTTGGGCCTGCAACTGTACCTCTGTGGCATCTGATCCTGTCAGATCTCAGAAGAGAAGCAGGGTTGGGCTGGTTAGTATTTGGATGGGAGACCACCTGGGAATACAAGGTGCTGTAGGCTTGGGAGAAGGACCTGGCAACCCATTCCCAAGAAACAATCAGCCATTGAAAACCCTATGAATAGTAGAGAAGCACTGATAATAGTGTTTCACCTGTTGTATGTAGGGTAGCTATGAATTGGATTCTGACTCAATGGCCCCTAACAACAATAACAATGCATTTTGGTAAGAATACCTCAAAAGTAATGTCATGACCTTCTCCATACAGTATATCAGGAGGTACACAATGTCAATATACCTTATTACTGGTCCTATTAACTTTAATCTCATAGTTAGAGTGATATCTGCTAAATTTCTCCATTGTAAATGACTATTTTTCCCTTTGTGACTAACAGATAACTTGGGGAGATACTTTGAGACTATGCAAATACCCTATTTTTCATACTTTTCACTTAATAGTTTTAGCATTTATAGATAATTTTGCCTGGAACAAATAATACTGGGTTGTTTGGCTATTAGCACTTTTCTGTTTCCTTCATTCCTTTTCCATCCATTAATTGGAATTCTTCTGTAAGGAAGAATTGTTCCTTCTTCTTTAGATTTATTTATTTATGTTAGTATTGGGATTATGTATATTTATTTTCTTTTATGGGTTGTAATCTAGTGCTGTCATTATTTATTTTGTTGCTCTAATTGCTCCAGCTAAGCCATTAGGAGCTTAAAGATATTGGCTCTTATATTTCAACATGCCCTTTCATTTTTGAGTACTTTCTTACTGTTTGATACTTTTTATTTTGGACTTGTCTTACATTTTCTCTACCCCAATCCTGGAATCAACCTTTTCTCCAAAGAACTCTAATTCTTTTTATTGGAGAATGGATTTAGAAACCAAAATCTTGTTACTGAGGGTGCTTATTGCTTCTGGGTATCATTGCTTCTCAGTGGGCAGAGTTAGAAAATGTACATATATATATTAAGGCATGCATGCACATTTTAATATATACCTATATAAATATTTAAAATCAAATGAATGCCTTCATTCTAAGTAAATGAGAATATCCCTAAGGCATTTGTCTCCCAATAATAAAAAGAACAGGTACATTATAATATTGCAGTGTCAATAGTGTTACCAATTAGCTGCCTACAGTCTTTTTACTCTGTTGTTGTTGTCGTTGTTGTTAGGTACTGTGGAGTCAGGTCTGACTCATAGTGATCCTCATAAGGTTTTTGATTGATTGTTTTAGGAATGGGCTGCCATGTCCTTCTCCCATTTTTGAGGGTGCTGGGGATCAAACCCTGGTCCTCAGGGAGTGCAGAGTAGCACTCTACCAACTGAACTAAACCCCAGTCCCATTTTGCTCTACTCAGATAGAAATCACGAGTAGGCAAGGAGTAGCTCTTCTAGTGTTCGCAGACCTGGGCCCTTGAGTGCGGAGGCTTATGGTCTGGGCTGACAGAGTGAGAGGCTTATAGCTTCCAGTCCTGAGAATTTGAAGTGTATGGCTCCAGGATCCCATGCTCAGATTGGAGGCTTATTGCTCTGGGGCTTGACTGGTAGTGGCCCAGCACTCGGCAGCTAGTGTAATCCTTGATTTTCAGTAGCAGCTAGCAGTAACAGTGCAGTTTTCAGTGCCAACTAGTGTTACGGCTCCCAAGCCTTGGGTGTCCAGACCCGCAGCTTCTACCAGTGGCTAATGTCACAGCTCTTAAGTTTTGGTTGTTGGGATCCATGGCCCTTACAGTGACTTGTATTACTATTGTTACCCTTAGCCCTTACAGTCTAGCAGCTCCCTTGGACTCTTTTTTTTTTTTCTTCAGGAGAATTCTTTTTTGTTTGTTTGTTTTTCCTTTATTAGTAAATGATGATAGGATACAGAATAGTACAGCATTGGCTTTTTCCATTATGCATCCTTTACAACACTTCTAGCAACACTTCCATCAACCCACAAAGTTTATGGAGCCTGATGGCTAATATGTAGTAAAACTCTGGTGCTTATTTGGGTTATGTTCCCCTATTTTCCCAGTATACTCATGAAGTTGTGCTGTTTACACTGAGCTTGACCTCTCCCCCTTCATCCCTCCGCATTGACCCTCCTCCCTATCCCATCTTCTATCAATCTTCATTTTCCTCTGCTAGTTCCCTCCCTCCTTCTTTCTACTCCTTGTATTGTCCCTTCTATGGTAAGTTTGTTGCTGTTGTTGTTAGGTGCCGCCAAGTCAGTATCTGACTCGTAGTGACCCTGCGTACAGCAGGCAAAACACTATTGTCAGTGTTTCTCTGCTATTCATAGGGTTTTCAATGGCAGATTGCTTCTTGAGAGTGGGTTGCCAGGTACTTTGCCCAAGCCTACAGCACCTGGTGTTCCCAGGTGGTCTCCCATCCAAGTGCTAACCAGGCCTGACCCTGCTTAGCTTCCTAGATATGACTGGATTGGATGCCACAGGTCTACGGCTGTAGGCCAGTGCTAAGTTTAGTTGTGTATTTTTTATATATCATTTTACATATAGGATTTTTTCTCCCTTTAAGTTTGATTCAGCTCTCACATATGAGTAAGAACATATGGTATTTCTCTTTTTGGGCTTGTGTTCATTTGCTTAAGATGCTTTTCAATTCCATCCATTTTGCTGCAAATGACATTATTTCATTTCTTAAAAAATTGCTGAGTAGTATTCCATTGTGTATATGTACCATAATTTTTTGTATCCATTCTTCTGTTGATGGGCATCTTGGTTGGTTCATTACACTGAATATGGAGATGCAGGTGTGTCTGTGGTATGACGACTCGTCTCCCTTTGGGTATATTCCCAGTAGTGGCATAACTGGGTCATATGGCAGTTCTATTTTCAGTTTTATGAGTTATCTCCATATTGATTTTCCCTGGAACTCTTCTAGCAACCTGGACCACAGTCCCTCATCTGTGGCTCTTTATAGCTTTCACTGTAGTTGCACCATCTTTGTCATCTTTGCCTGAGTCACTCTCTAGAACTCTTCAGTCACCTTCTCACCAATATTGCTGCTGCTGCTACCACTGTACTACTTGTTGGTGATGCCACTACTGTTTGTGTTACCAGCTCAGTTGCTATACCCATGATAAAGATCACAAGTAGGCAAGAAAAAATCATTTGGGAAAAACTTTTTATTGGGCCTGATGTTGCCATCAACACCTGTGGAAATAGTAGTCAAGAAATCAAAAGATGCATTGCTTTGGAAAAGCTGTGGCAAAAGAGCTCTTGAAGATATTGAAAAGTAAAGATGTCACATTGAAGAAGAGGGTGTGCCTGACTCATGCCATGGTATTTTCAGTCGCATCATATGGTTGTGAAAGCTGGACATTGAACAAGGGAGACAGAAAAAGAATTGATGCTTTTGAATTATGGTGCTGGAGACGTCTATTGAATATACCATGGACTGCCAAAAGAACCAACAGATTTTTCTTAGAAGAAGTACAACCAAAGTGCTCCTTGGAAGCAAAGATGTCTAGACTGTGTCTTACGTATTTTGCACATGTAGTTAGGAGGGACCAGTCCCTGGAGAAGGACATCATGTTTGGGAGAGTGGCAGGTCAATGAAAAAAGGAAAACCCTCCACTAGATGGATTGACATAGTGTCTGCAACAATGGGCTTAAACATAAATAAGATCATGTACCTGGCACAGAATTGGGGAGTGTTTTGTTCTGCTGTACGTAGGGTTGCTATGAGTTGAACCCAACTTAGAGGCACCTAACAACAACGTTGCAGCACTAGAGGGCAGCACAGGAGATGTCTCCCAGATAACTCAAAAGGTGAGCCAAACAACCTGGTTATGTAGCCAGAAAAGGGGCATGACATGGGCATGGCATGCAAACGAACCAATCACAGCATAGCTTCTAATTCCACTAATTATAGTCTTTACATAAGGACCAATCACAGGCCTTATGTTGCACCAATCACAAGCTTTCTGCTGAACCATCAGGAGAACTGCTCCTCCCTTATCTGAGTGAGAATTGCTGCTGGGTCAACAGAGTCATTTAGAATTCACTGAGGCTTGGAGTGATTTCTTCCAAGGCCTGTGTGGGTTGTCAGGAGCGATTGTGACTGGCATGGCTTTCTGGAGTAGGAGTCATGGCTTTAGCTGTAGTACTCCCTGTGGCTGGAGTGAAGTGTTCCTCCACGTGGTAGTGGAGGATTTAAAACAGCCAGACTGTCTTGGAGGTAGTCCAGTTGTTTGCCAAGGGGCTGCTTGGATGTCTGATGGGTAGTTTCCCACTTGAGATAGCCAGGTACAGGAAGGGATCTGACAGCTGCCACTCAAGTAGTTGAGTGGCTTGTTGCCAATAGTGTAAATTATTTGAAGGAGAAAAAGCATAAAGTAGTATAGACACGAAAGAATTAACATGAAATTAAGTCTTCTCCTTTTGTTTCCTTATGTTTTTGTTTTGTGTTTTTAGACAGAGATGTGCTATGTATCCCAGGCTGACCTGGAACTCAGGATTCTCCTTTATCTCCCAAGTGCTGAGATTGCAGGTATATGCCACCATACCTCGCAAAATTAACATTCTTAACATTTTAGGATTCTTACAATGCTTATGCTTAACTGTGCTTATGTTGTTGTTGTTGTTAGGTGCCGTTGACTCGGTGTCCGACTCATAGTGACCCCATGTACAATAGGTGAAACAGTATTGTCAGTGCTTCTCTGCTATTCATAGCGTTTTCAATGGCGGATTGATTTTTTGGAGTGGGTAGTGGGTAGCTGGATCCTTCTCCCAAGCCTAGAGCACCTGATGTTCCCAGCTGGTTTCCCATCCAAGCACTAACCAAGCCCAACCCTGCTTAGCCTTTAAGAGCTGACAGGATCGGGCACCATGATGGTATGGCTGCAGAGTAACTATGCTTAAGCCTCTGCCAAATGCCCCTAGTGGGGGTAGGGTCCCTCTAACCTGTTGTCTCAATAGTAGTATCTATCTTCCTTCCTTCCTTTCTCCTCCTCCTCTTCTTCTTCTCCTTCCTCCTCCTCCTCCTCCTCCTCCTCCTCCTCCTCCTCTTCTTCTTCTTCTTCTTCTTCTTCTTCCTCTCTCTCTCTCTCTCTCTCTCTCTCTCTTTCTCTCTCTTTCAGTACTCAGGGTTTGAACCCAGGGCCTCATGCATGCTTTGCAAGCACTCTACCCCTGAGCTGCACTCTCAGCCTACTTTTTATTCTTTATTTTGAGACAGAGTCTCACTGAGTTATGCAGGCTGCTTCTGGTCTCGAACTCATGATCCTTCTGCTTCTACCTCCGGAGTTACTGGGATTACAGGTGTGCTGTCATTATTTATTTTGCTGCCTGGCTCACTTTCAAGTTTTATGTTGTGATTGACATAGCTGAGGCTGTCAGAGAAGAGACCTGACCTCATAAAGTTCTGGGACCAGAAATAAAAAAATCACAAAGGTACCCAATTCACATTTCCTAAACCAGTATTCCATGGAATACTATTCTGGGAGTTAATAGAATTATCCTAATAAAATGGTTCTGTGGTCCAATAAGCTTGAGAAACTTAGCATCCTATATTCCCCTACCCTTGCATAATGTTATCCAAATATTATTGAAGGAACATTAAAAAATGTGCTCTCTGGAAAAATTAGGCATTCAAAACAAAATAGTTATCGGATTATAAGACTGAAGATTTAAGAAGAGAAAAAAGTAAACATGCCCAATCCATATCCATTTTCTGTTGCACACAGATTCATCTGTGCAATAACCTGAAATATTTCCACTGCATATGACCATGTTCCTTTTTAAGAGCAGTTGCCATAGCTAAGTCTTCAAGTGACTTATAAAACTTTGTGAGAAAATTGCATTAACTTTCTCAAGGGGCAAATATATTCTTTAGGAAAAAAGGTATTCTCTATTCCTGCCATTGAAATACAGCTTCACAAGACTTACAGAAACACTAACAGCCAAGGCAAAAAATAATCCTACTTCAAAGTAATCATTTTGCGGACAAAGGTAGAAACCTACAATCTTCCCTCCACCACAGCATTTCATAGTTAAACTTGCTATTTTTAACCTGATAGTGGGACTCACAGCTAATGCTTATGAGATCTGTGTCTAGACAGTTGAGAAAAACAGGAAATGAGTTACATTGTCGTAGCTTCAGAGAATTTAACCTAATGTCTTCTAACTCCAAGCTGGGTCTGCTTTAAAAGCACATTCCTTCTCTCTGGAGAATTTTAGGGCATTTAAGGAACTATGACAATCCAGAGCCTCTTCAGGGAGCACAGGTAGCTGTTTTGGTAGAAAAGGAAGTGAGAACATGAGTTTACTGTGCGTGGGCCATAAGGTGAGTGCAGCCAATTTGAGGGACATGTTTGTGCTCCTCTTCTGAATTTCAAATATAAGCTCGTTGCAGTCCCTGATTGTGTGCTCCTAAAGGGCAGGAGCTTGGCCTGCTGATTCATTTCTTTCTCCATGCTGGACACACAAAGTAGTGCTGTAGGACATGAAGGCTCCCGGAAGAGCAAGTTAAGAAGAGGTAGCTGACATTTCTGGGACACATTCTATGTGCCAGGCCCTGAGCTCAGTATATCACAAGCCTTATCTCATTTAATCTCTGCAACCGTCCCAAGATGCCGCTACCACTTGTGTTGAGTTTTCTTGCTGTTGTGGCAATATACCTGACATAAACAACTTAAGGGAGGAAGGATTTAGTTTAGCTCACAGTTTCAGAGGGTTTAGTCCATGCACTTGGCTCTGTGTTTCTGGGCCCATTGTGAGGCAGACGATCATGTTTGCAGGAGTGTGCTGCAGAGGACATTCCTACCTCGTGGTGGATAGGAAGAAGAGAGAGAGAAAGCAGGGTGGGGGGGACAGACAGACAGGAAGGAGTGTGTAACAAGATACTCACAGGCTTCTGTATTAAAGTGTGGGACTATTTTGGAAGGTTCTGGAAACTTTAGGAGATGGAGCCTAGCTGGAAGAAGTGGGTTACTGGGGTTGGGTTCCTTGTACCCATCAAAAAATGATGGCAACCTGTAATAAGCAATAGCTATAGAGAGAAAGAAGTATTGATTTGAGAGTCAGCAAGACTTAATTCATAAGAATTGGGTGTCAAGGCCCAGGGAAAGGGAAGCAATTAAGAATGATTCCTATGTTTCAGTTTTGGTAGACAGAATCTCAAGAGTAGTCTGGTTGTTCGTCGTTAGGTAAACCATGTAAAACTATTACCATGTTAGGCAATTTGTGTTAGATTCTGCTTCATTAACAGATAATCCCCAGTTCTCTTTAGTTTACACAGCAAAAGCTCATTTTCCTTTTATGTTCCATTGTGCGACTCCTGTGGCTTCTTTAGGTGGGATCCAGGCCGAGGGAACAGCCCTTGTTTGAGACAAGCCAATCAGTGGCAGGTGAAGGACTATTGGGAACCACGCAGGAGCTCTTACAACATCTGTTATTGTTGTTAGGTGCTGTCAAGTTGGGACCAACTCATAGGGACCCTATGTACAACAGAACAAAGCATCCAACACTATGGCAGGCCCAGCACTTATTGTCAGTGCTTCTCTGCTATTCATAGAGTTTTCAATGACTGATTGTTTTGAGAGTGGGCTGTCAGGTCCTTCTCCCAAGCCTATAGCACCCAATATTCCTAGGTGGTCTCCCATCCAAGTACTAACCAGGTCCGACCCTGCTTAGCTTCTGAGATCTGATGAGATTGGAAGCCAGGGTGATATGGTTGTAGACCATTACAACATTTACTTGATATAAAACATCTAATGGGTGGGGTGCACATCACGGCTGCTGACACTGGCAAGAAGGAGTCATAGATCCAAATCTGATGTCAGTGGCACCAGGAAGTACTATTCTCCCACACAAAGGGATAATCATTTCGAACAATCATTCTGTATAAACCAATTTCAAATTATATATGGGATTCATCACTAGAACATGGCTTGTTATGTTACAGACTAAGGAAATAGCACTATATGGCAAGGATTTCTATGTGCCTTACCTACAGATGGAAAGACGGCATGTAGAATTTGGGAATGAATATTTTGTGGATTTTCTCAAATAGAATATTTTTCTTAAAAATATTTATTTATTTTTTGTTTTTATGGTACTGGCAGTTGAACCTAGGGCCTTGTGCTTGGGTGCTTTGCAAGTGCTATCCCACTGAGCTGCACCTCCACCCAGTTTTTTACTTTTTGAGAAGAGTCTCACTAAATTGTTCAGACTGCCTCTGGTCTTGAACTTATGATCCTCCTGCCTCTGCCTCCTGAGTCGCTGGGATTATAGGCATGCACCTCTGTGCCTGGGTAAAAAATTATTTTTAAACATGGCATCCATTTATAAGATGTTAAGATTTAAAATGACAAATGGTGCATAGTGAACAGTATCCTTCCTACTATGTGGCCCAGCCATTCCGTTATCTTCCCGTATCCAACAGGAGCCATGTGGGCCTGTGGAAGCTGGTGGGAGAAGACGCCGAGGAGGAAGGCTGGCTCATATTGTCAAGTATTTCCCAGAGGGGAAATCAGTGTAAATACTTTGATGACTAAAGACCACTGTAAGTTCAAGAATAAATTTATTCCAAAGGCAACTTGTTTCTTTTCTTTTAAAAAAAAATTGTGTTGTAAGAAAATGTAGAAAGGGGAATTTGCTGAGGGAAGTCTTGATTTCAGTGTAGCAAATATCAGAAGCCCTTATGACACAACGTGGGCTAGATGCAGAAATGTGACTGCTAACTGCATAGCTGGGTATTTCCAAGACTCGCGGAGCTTCTGCACAGCTGTGAGGGGATTCACAGATTGAGTAACTTGCAGGTGGAGTTTGCCCCTTGTGCGTATCCTCTTTAATGTATTCTGTTGCCAACTTGAGTAAAAACAGAGAATGTATGCTTTTTCAAATCTAAATATTTGAAAGAGAGATGACAGAGACAGGACTCTCTTGAGAGATCTGAAGAAGAGATGGAACATGGGATAACATGTAATAGGTATGAGAATGTGAAGCTTTACATGAAAGTAAAAAAAAAAAAAGTTCAACAGAAATGAGAGCCAGAAGTTGTAGGCTTTTCAATTGAAAGGGAGCATAATGTGGGTCAAGAGAAGGTCATGACTGCACCCTACAATTAATTTTATCTTAATGTATACGTTAAAATATTGTACATGAACATATATGAAATATTTGGAAGAGGGTAAGGGATGAGTTACCCTGTCTAAGCGCTGTTCAGGCCACTTTTAGGTTCTGAATTTAGGGCAGGGGATGAGACAGCAAAGGGTTTAAAATAATCACAAAGCTCTCTGGTGGGACTGAGTGTGGTTAGACCAGAGAAGGAAAGACATAGGGCAGAGTGCTTGAGTGCTGTCTTCATGTATTTGAAGGACAGAAGTGTGGGAATAAATAAGAGTAATGCTGTGTGGGGAGAAGTGGACCAGGGAGCAGATAGCACAGAGAGGGAGATGTGTGTGCACAGCTGTGTTCCACAGCTCATTCTAGGGATGTTCTGAGCTGTGAGCTCCTTGTCCTTGGAAATCAGTGTCGCTGGGATCAAAGCAAAGGATGACCTTCTGTTAGAGATGGTGGAGACAAAAGAACTGGCCCTACGTGAAGAAGGAGGCATTTCTACCATGGCCTGGTAAATATGGTGTCAGCTTTGTTCAGCTGGTTCACTGTTCAGCTGGGCACTGTCCTCCCACACAGCACTGGTACTGTGTCATAATTGCACATCCAGTCATGTCCTCCAGGTGTCACCCTGGAGCTTCTCTTCCCCTCACATATCTCCTCACACTTCACGTGGATGCCCAGTGACAGTCCTGAGACGCCCCATGGTTCTTGGGATGCTGGGCTTCTTTCCTCTTGCTGAGTCTCTTGCCCCTCCTCCCCCACGGGAGTCTGGGCATGAAGCCCGTGAGAAAGGCCTGTGGTTGTCAGGGGAGATTGGCCAGACTGGAAATGCACATCAGATGCTGGTGTTGGATAGTCTCTGGGTAGAGTCCTGGCCCAACTGGGTAATTTAAGGAGATTTTAACAAATGGCATCTTTACAAAGTTGTGGGCAAGGTTAGGAGAAGCAACAGAATGACACATGAGGCCAAGGCCATCAAGACAGGAGTTATGGCAGGCAACATCTTTGGCTCCCTAAGAGCTCCGTGTTCTAATCACCTGTTCTCGTGAATATGTTACATCACGCAACAAGTGTGACTTTGCAGATGTAACTGGAGGATCTTGGGATGTGGAGATGATCCCGGATTGTCCTTGTGGGTTCAGTGAAGTGGATGTGTTGAGTAATCTAGTGACATCCTTATTGGTGTATTATAAATTATATGATACAATTTTTTTGTGTGTGTGGTACTGGGGGTTGAACCCAGGACCTCACACCTGCATGCTCTGCAAGTGCTGGACCACTGAGCTGCACCCTCAGCCCATCTTTTTACTTTTTTGAGAGAGGGTCTCGCTAAGTTATGCAGACTGCCTCTAGTCTCGAACTTGCGATCCTCCTGCCTCCGGCTCCCGGGTCGCTGGGATTACAGGTGTGCACCACTATGCTCGGCCTATGATATGAATTTTCACGCTGACCAAATACAGTTAGTACCTTGGCACTCAAACTGCTCCCTGCTTGACTATTTCAGTCCTTAACCAATATTTTTGAGAAAATTCTGGTTTGGTGCTCAAACATTTGCTCAGCACTTGACCACCGTGATTGAACCTGTATGAAATACCACACTTACCCATGATGCTTCTGGGTGAAACAAAGGAAAAAACATCACTTTGAGCATAGATTTCAAGCAGTAAAGACCTGTCCTGGTCCTATGCTCATAATCTTGTGGCTTTTTTTTAAACACATATATATATGTATATACATACATATATACATACATATATGTGTATATATACATATACATACATATATGTATATATACATATATATACATACACACACACACACACACACACACACACACACACACACACACACACACACACACCTTACAGTCGTTATGTCACCCAAGAAACTTTCTAGAGCTAAAATCGAAGAGGAACAGTGAGAACAATTGAATTAAAAAGAGAATTTGTGGTTGGGCGTGGCGGCGCACACCTGTAATCCCAGCGGTTTGGGAGGCGGAGGCAGGAGGATCGCAAGTTAGAGACCAGAGGCAGTCTGTGTAATTTAGCGTGACCCTGTCTCAAAAAGTAAAAAAAAAAAAAAAAAAAAAAAAAAAAAAAAAAGAGAGAGAGAGAACTTGTTACTAAGTCTGTGAGTGGTGTAGGTGTGTCTGAATTAGCCACTCCCCATGGTACCAGAACTGATGGATACATTGACAGTATTTCTTATGGGAAAAAAGTGCTCCATGCTCCAACTGATTGGCACTCAAACAGCCTTCTAGAATGGATTGCAGTTGAGTGTCGAGGGACCACTGTATAGAGAAAATAGGGCTGGGAATGTAGCCCAGTGGAAGAGTGCTTGCATGATATGCTTAAGGCCCTAGGTTTGAGCCCCAGCACCACACACACACACACACACACACACACACACCCGCACACACACCAACACACAAAATAGTGCCAAGAATCTTCCTTTACTTATCTCTCAGATTGATACATTCAATGATTATAAACAGGGCAATAATATAATTAGATATACATTTTAGAGAGATCTTTAAGACAGCTAAGTGGATGGATTAGAGCAGTTTAGCCCAGAGGTGGGGAGGTAGGTTAAGTGCCTCTGGTGAATTTCCAGGTAAGCAAGCAATGCTGAGGGCTCTCATCTGGAAGAAAGGCAGCAGAGGAGGAGAGGCGAGGGCTGATCCATGAGAAGTTTAAGATTAGAACTGATGGGCTGTGTGTGTCTCAGCAATGGGTCTGTGTTTCACTGAAGAACGCTGTGGATTGTAAGATGCAGCCTGAATTCAAAGATATTCAAAATGAAAAGAGATGTTCATTTTGTTGTTGTTAGGTGCTGTTGAGTCGGTGTCCAACTCATTGCAACCCTATGTACAACAGATGAAACATTATTGTCAGTGCTTCTCTGCTATTCATAGGGTTTTCAATGGCTGATTGATTTTTGGGCGTGAGTTGCCGGGTCCTTCTTCCAAGCCTACAGCACCTGGTGTTCCCAGATGGTTTCCCATCCAAGTACTAACCAGACCCAAACCTGCTTAGCTTCTGAGATCTGATGGAATCGGATGCCACAGGCGTATGGCTGCAGGCATATTCATTTTAGGATTGGTGAAATGCAGTGGAATTAAAAGCTAAGTCTTTCAATCCCCAATAAGAACACCAGACATAAGCTTGCAATGATCAGTGTGTATAAGAGATGCAAAGTTTGGTAACTGGCATCCTGGTACACAGTGTGAATTAGGAATATGTCTTTTTTATGTTTCTCAAATTGAACTCTTGCTGTTCTTGATTAAATAACATGTTTCAGGGGACTCATGTGGTTGAGAACTTCATAGGACCCACTCAAATCTAACAAGTGCAACCTAGATGCGTGATGAGGCCACAGCTATGCTCAGGTTAGGGGCAGCGAGAGTCTGTTTATTTAATAAAAAAAGATGTTTTGAAAAAAATTTCCTAAAGGCTGGGCACGGTAGTGTACACCTATCATCCCAGCAACTCTAGAGGTGGAGGCAGGAGGATCTTGAGTTCCAGGTCAGAGGCAGCCTGCGTAACTTAGTGAGCCCCTGTCTCAAGATAAAAAAAAAAAATTAAAAAGGGATAGAGATGCAGTTCAGTGGTAGAGCGCTTGGAAAGTAAGGGTTCAGCCAGCATGGTGCCACAAGCCTGTAATCCCAGCGGCTTGGGAGGCGGAGGCAGGAGGATTGCAAGTTCAAGACCAGATGCAGTCTGTGTAATTTGGCGAGACCCTGTCTCGAAAAGTAAAAAAATGGGCTGGTGGCTCAGCTCAGTGGAACAGCACTTGCAAAGCATGCAGGCACAAGTCCCAGGGTTCAACCCCCAGTACTGAAAAAAAAAAAAAAAGTAAGGGTTCAACCCCTTGTGTGGCAGCACTAGGAAACTTGGTTGCTGCTTTCTTTTCCAGGAGCTTCTCTGGGTTTGCAGAGAGAGCTTGGATTTCACAGGCAGGTGGAGCTGTTATCCGTGTTTTCCTCTCCAGTGGCAGGCCTGCAAGCCTGTCATGACAGGGCCTAGTGTCCCTTGTTTAGGAGCTGGGATGGTTATATAAACCCTGTGGGCAAGAATAGGTGGCTCAGGCCCAACTTGAGGGATCTCTGGTTCTCTTTTGGAGGGTATGGCATCCAAATCCAAGAAGCCACCTCTACTACACTTCATGAATTCCTCGTTGCCCTGGCTGAGGGGCAGGACTTGCTCTTTACAGAAGGGCTGAGTGCAGGATTGAGGGCTCAGAGAGCCGGGATAGAACCTGACCCCAGCAGCCAGGGAGCCCATGTCTGGATGGCCAGGACCCCGGGACGATGTTGTGCCTTTTCTAAATTGAAACTGGATTGAAAAATGCATGTGAATGTTTTTAAACATCCAGAGCCAGACTTCTGGGTTGCAGTTATTTTAGGACATTTTATCAGTGGCTGTTTTGGAAAAAGTACTTTTGCTTTTGTATTCCCAGAAGGGCCCAGAAAGATTGGCTGCTCCTCTCTCCTCCAATCCATAGGAGTATGGATTCTGGGTCCACACAGCCTCAATTTGGATGAAACTCATTCCACTGTGTGTCCCTGGGCAAGCTGAATATCTTTCTTGGGCCTCAGTTCCCTCCTCTGCAAAATAGGAATAATGAATAGTTCTTCATTTACTTACGAGAAAATCAAGTATTTATAATGCTCACCATTTAATATAAAAGTAACGTGAATGTCTATAATAGTGAACCCTAACAAGTGTTCGTGCTGTGATTTAGCTCAGTGGGTAGAGCACTGCACTGCAGTCTCTGAGGTCTCGAGTTCAATTCCCAGCACTGCAAAAATGGGAGAAGGACCTGGCAATCCACTCCCAAGGCAATCCTGAAGCACTCAGCCATTGAAAACCCTATGAGGGTCGTTATGAGTCGGATACCGACTCGATGGCACCTAACAACAACAACAAGTATTCACTTTATTCTATGCCAGGTGCTTTTCCACATAAAATACCTCCTTTAATCTTCCGAACAATCCTATGAATACATGTTATTTTTTATGCTAATGTTATAGATGAGGAAATAGAAACACAGAAAAGTTGGTGCAATCAATATAAGTTAAATGTAATTGTGTCTTCGCTGAACCTTGTGTATACCTAATTGTTGTTGTTGTTGTTAGGTGCCATTGAGTTGGGTCCAACTAAAAGTGACTCTTGAATTGGGATTTAGCTCAGTTCATAGAGCGCCACTCTACAGTCTCTGAGGTCCCGGGTTCGATTCCCAGCACCCCCAAAATTGGAGAAGGATGTGGCAATCCACTTCCTAGGCAATCCTGAAACAATCAGCCATTGAAAACACTATAAGGGTCACTATGAGTTGGATACGACTTTACAGCACCTAAGAACAACAACAACAATAGTGACTCTCAGGGTTTTCAATGGCTGATTGCTTTGGGATTGTTTCAGGAATGGATTGCCACATCCTTCTCTCAATACCTAATTGTGGTGTTGTTGTTGTTAGGTGCCGACTAGTCGTGTCCAAGGCATTGTGACCTTTATAGGGTTTTCAATGGCTGATTGTTTTGAGATTGCCTTGGGAGTGGATTGCCATGTCCTTCTCCCATTTTTATGGTGCTGGGAATCGAACTCAGAACCTCAGAGACTGAAGAGCCACACTCTACCAACTGAGCTAAATCGCAGCCACATACCTAATTGTAGAATATTATAATTATTTATTTATATACCTGCCTCACCCCATGAGTGTGTGGGCTCCTCAGATCTGATGACTAGCTATCTTTTTTGACTTGCTCAACCTAGTGCCAGGCATTGTTATTGTTGTTGTTAGGTGCCATTGAGTCGGTATCCGACTCATAGCCACCTTCATAGGGTTTTCAATGGCTGAGTGCTTCGGGATTTCCTTGGGAGTGGATTGCCAGGTTCTTCTCCCATTTTTGCGGTGCTGGGAATTGAACTCAGGACCTCAGAGACTGCAGCACAGCGCTCTACCCACTGAGCTAAATCCCAGCCCAGTGCCAGGAATATGGCAGGCAAATAATGTTGAATATATTGGAAGTAGCTTCTTGGGAAGTCTCCATTTACATTATAAATACGAAAAGCTTTTTATTTTTATCAGTGTTGTCTTCCAGTCATATTATATAACACTTTCTGAGACTCCATGGAGATGGCTCTCTTGACGGTCTTGAGGCCAAATTTTGCGACTCTTTAGCTTCTGAGACATATATTTGATTTAGGCTTAAAAAACCATTTTCTGATGAGTTGGTTGGAGACCTCTGGTTTAAACACTAAAGACTAGCATTGTGGGAGTTACTCATTTAGTTATTATGCTTCTCTTTTTAAACAGTGAGGGCTACAAGATTTTTTTTTTTTTTTTTTTTTTTTTTTTTCAGTACTGGGGGTTGAACCTAGGGCCTTGCCCTTGCATGCTTTGCAAGTGCTGGACCACTGAGCTGCATGCCCAGCCCATTTTTTAAAACTTTTTTTTTGAGACAGGGTCTCACGAAGTCACGCAGACTACCTCTGGTCTCAAACTTGCAATCCTCCTGCCTCCACCTCCCCAGCTGCTGGGATTACAGGCGTGTGCCACTACTCCCGGCTGATTTTTTTTTTAATCTCTCCTAGATAACAACAGAGCACATAAGGAAAAACAGAAACTGGAAAGTAGACCTAGGGAATAAAAAATGTTTCTGTAAAGCTTATCCTGTGTCAAACACTAATCCAACCACATACAATGTATCTAATTACATCAAATGCATGGACTCAATTACTTCCCAGTGAGTCCACTCTGCAGACACTGTTGTCAGAACCATTTTGCTGATGAAAGCCTGAGGCACGTCAAGGTTTAGCACACTGTTCAACTAGGAAGGGGTGGGATTCATAGTAGTGGAGCCCTTGCCTGGCATGTGCAAGGACATGGGCTCAACCCCCTAGTACTGGAAACAAACAAGCCAACAGGAAAACAGAAAACCAACTGAATACAAGTTTCAAGAACGTGGGAAGGGGAACCACAAAAAACCTTTTATATGAGTCAAGAATGATCTGTTGTTGCACTCTTTGGCATCTGCCAAATATGATTTCTCAGGATGTGGTCCTTGGCAGACTGCCTCTTGTAGCCACTAGATTCCGCTCTCTCTCTGCCTTTTCTCTTTTTCTTTACACCCTCTGAAGCCTTCTTAGGACTTTTTCTATCCTTGTTTTCTTTCCAGGAGCCTGTATTAGTCAGGGTTCTCTAGAGAAACAATCTGCAGAATATGCCTCTCTCTCTGTATATGTAGAAATATGTGAGGTGTGATCAAAAGATACAGTGAGCATTTACATAAAAAAAAATTAGAGTAAAAGACACATTGCCTTTGTTGTTGTTGTTAGGTGCCACTGAATCGTGTTCGACTCATAGCACCCCTCACAGGGTTTTCAATGGCTGATTGTTACGAGATTGCTTCAGGAGTGGATTGCCATGTCCTTTTCCTGTTTTTGCAGTGCTGGGGATCGAACCCGGGTGCTTATAGAGTGAGGAGCAGCACTCTATCAGCTGAGCTAAACTACAGCCAACATTGCCTTTGTTGTTGTTGTTGTTGTTAGGTGCCATCGAGTTGAGTCCGACTCATTAGCAACCCTCATAGGGTTTTTAATGGCTGATTGTTTCGGGATTGCCTCAGGAGTGGATTGCCAAATCCTCCTGTTTTTGTGGTGCTGGGAATCTAACTCAGGACCTCAGAGACTGCAGAGCGGTGCTCTCCCAACTGAGCTAAATCCCAGCCCCCAACATTGCCTTTAATCCCCCTCAAATACTTCCCCTGGCTTTGAACACTATTATCCTATCATTCTTGCCACTTTCTTAAAGCAGTTCTGGAAGTCCTCCTTCATGAGTGTCTTCAGCTGTGCTGTTGTGGCTGCCTTAACGTCCTGAATCAATTCACAACCTTTATCTTTCATGGTCATTTTGACTTTGAGGAAGAGCCAGAAGTTGCTCAATGCCAGATCCAGTGAATAAGGTGGATGAGGACACACTGTCATGTTTTTATTTGATAGGAATTGGTGTATTAGAAGTGATGTGTGACATGTGTTGGATGGAGGATGGAGGATGAAACTAAAAACATGCATGAAAGAGGATGTCCAGAACTGCTTCAGAAAGTGGTAAGGATGATGAGATAAATGTGTTGGAAGAAGGGGACTACTTTGAGGGGGATTAATGGCAATGTGTCTTTTAGTGTAATAATTTTTATTTTTATTTTTGTTTGAGGATCTAGTTTCAGTCTTCTATGTGAGAATATCCAGTTCTCCTAGCACCATTTGTTGAAGAGGATATCTTTTCTCCAAATTATATTTTTGGCACCTTTGTCAAACATCATATGACTGTAGCTACATGTGTTACCCCGAAGTGCTGCACTCCCAAATATATTACAGTGAATTTATCTCCCTTCACCCTGTTTGGCCCTCAGGAGGACTGACTAGCCAGAGACGGGTAAGATTCCTCAAAGAAGAGGGACAACCTAAGACAGGCACAGTTGTGGAGAGGCCATCAGGAGAAGCAAGGCTGCCTGGAAGGGCCAAGATGCCTGCCTTGATAGAGGAAGAGGCATAATTGCCTACCTAGTCATTCTGACCTTTGTTTGACATTGTGAAGGTTTACTGGTGCATGAGGCACAACAAGTTTTGAGAACACTTGTTGATGTCATGATTCCTGGAAAGTCACTTATTGATTATCTCTTGTGATTTGGAGGGAATGTCCAGAGGGTTTCACCTGCCCTCTAGGTTGATCATACCTTTGATTGGTAAAATTATATGATGCATAGTAAGAACCAAGAGATTAGAGAAACAAAGAGTTAGGTTACTTAAACCTGTTATTATAGTGATGGGGTTAAAAAAAGTTCATACATTCCTTCTCTGTTTGATGTGATTGTGACTAAGAAATAAAATTAAGATATAAGGAGAGGCTAGAGAGAGTGCTTGCAGCTCTTGGCCACAGCTCACTGACATTCTTGGTTGTCTGTCTCTTCATTTCTCTTGGAACTTTGCGGCAACAACATGGGTTTATTTCTGGACCATTTATTCTATTCTGTTGGTCTATATGTCTGTTTTTGTGCTAGTACCATGCTGTTTTTGTAACTATGGATCTGTAGTATAATTTGAAATCAGTTATTGTGATGCCCTCTGCATTGCTTTTTCTGTTCAGGATTGCTTTAGTAATTCTGGGTCTTTTGTGCTTCCATATGAATTTTAGAATTGTTTTTCTATTTCTATGAAGAATGTCATTGGGACTTTGATGGGGGTTTTATTAAATCTGTAGATTGCTTTTGGTATTATAGTCATTTTCACAGTATTGATTCTTCTGATCCATGTGCATGGGAGGTCTTTCCATCTTCTAATGCCTTCTTCAATTTCTTTCTTCAGTATTTTAAAGTTTTCATTGCAGAGATCCCTCAACTCCATGGTTAGGCTTATTCCTAGGTATTTTATTCTTTTTGAAGCTATTGTGAATGGGATTATTTTCTTGATTTCTTTCTCAGTCTGGTTGTTATTGGTATATAGAAAAGATACTGATTTTTGTATACTGATTTTTGGTATTTATTGGTATATAGAAAAAGTACTGATTTTTGTGTACTGATTTTTGTATCTGCTCTGAATTTTCCAGTGGAGTCTTTAGGGTCTTTTAATTATAGGATCATATCAGGTGCAAATAGGGATAATATGACTTCTTCTTTTCCTATTTGGATTTCTTTTATTTATTTTTCTTGCCTGATTGCTGTGGCCGAGAGTTCAATGACTATATTGAGTAACAGTGGCGAGAGTGGACACCTTGGTCTTGTTCTTGATTTTAGAGGACATTCTTTCAGTTTTTCCTCATTTAGTATGATGTTTGTTGTAGGTTTTTCATATACTGGTTTTATTTTGTTGAGGTATGTTCCTCGATTCATAGTTCCTTTAGGTTTTCTTTTCATGAAAAGACATTGAATTTTGTCAGAGGCCTTTTCTGCTTCTGTTGAGAGTGCTAGGATTATAGGCATGTACCACCACACTTGGAAATATTTTATTTCTTAAGATAAATCTTCTGGTTTCTTTGTATACCCTCCCCTCTTTCATTTATCTATATTTATGTTAAGAAATTGGCTCATGCAATTGGGGCCCAGCTATTTCAAAATCAGCACAGTAGGCCAGCAGCCTGGAGACCCAGAGAAGAGTAGATGTCATAGTCTCAAATCCAAAGGCAGTCTGGAGGCAGAATTCTTTCCTTGAAGGACCTCAGCCTTCTTTTCTTAAGGCCTTCACCTGATTGGATGAGGCCCATCTGCATTCTGAAGGGTAATCTGCTTCACTCAAGGTCTGCTGGTTTAAATGTTAATCCCATCTAAAAACACCTCCATAGCAAATGTGAACAGATATTTGACTAAACAACTGGGTACCATGACCTAGCCAAATTGATACCTAAAATTAACTACCACAGAACTGCTTGAAGGAAGCCGGGTTTATTTGGGTTTGTATTTATTTTCTGCCTGCAGCCTTAGCTCTGTGGCATCTGATCCCATCAGATCTTGGAAGCTAAGCAGGGTTGGGCCTGGTTAGTACTTGGATGGGGGACCACCTAGGAACACCAGGTGCTGTAGGCTTGGGAGACAGACCAGCACCCCACTCCCAAAAATCAATCTACCATTGAAAACCCTATGAACAGCAGAGAAGCACTGACAATAGTGTTTCACCTGTTGTATATAGGGTTGCTATGAGTTGGATGCCTGCAGCCATAGCCCTGTGGCATCCGATCCTGTCAGATCTCGGAAGCTAAGCAGGGTCAGGCCTGGTTAGTACCTGAATGGGAGACTGCCTGGGAACACCAGAAGCTGTAGGCTTAGGAGAAGGACCTGGCAACCCCCTCCCAAAAATCAATCTGTCATTGAAAACCCTATGAATAGCAGAGAAGCACTGACGCAATAGTGTTTCCCCTGTAGTACAGAGGGTCGCTATGAGTTGGATACCGACTCGAGGGCACCTAACAACAACAACAACAACAACATGAGTTGGACACTGACTTGATGGCACCTAACAATGACAAGCAATTTATTTTCTACAACACTAGCGAGGCTCTAGGACTGAGGCCCTGGGGACATAGAGAGTTGTGGTACCCTCCAGAAGGGAAATCCATCCAAGCTTCAGATGATCTCTCACCCCCAGGAAATCTGGCCACCCCACTGGATGGTCTTAAGGGTTAAGTCCTGATCTCTGGCCCTCTAGCCATGGTCCCTGGCTTTGTTTACACTGATTCAGGAAGACGGTGTCCCGGTCTTAGGTTTTATCCCACAGGGTTCTCCTTTGCAGAAGCAGGAGCTCAGTTCTTCCTATCTGAACTCCTCTAGTGCACCGTGTCTGGCTCTGGGTACTGGAACCTTTGGACCTGGTGTTGCAGATCATACAGATTTTCTTATCAGCCCCATGTGAGGAAGTTCCTGGAGGGCAAGGACTGTGCTCATGCTCCTGACAGGCTATCCCGGGGCCCACTGCTCTTAGGCATCATGAGCATTGCTCACTGGAAAGCATTTGTAATGCTGATTCTCTGTGATGTTTTTGGTAGGAACATAATCGGCACCAGCCTCAACGAAGCCTGTGCAAAATGGGAGGGAGGAAACTATATTTACCACAGGCAGAGGCTGGCATCTACTTAGTCTTTGCAGTTCTACATATCTGGGGGTCAAAAATAAGTTTTGCTGCTATGAAGACAGTTGTGCCTTCTATTTGCAGGCAGAATCTTTCCCAGGTTGGGATGGGGGCCATGGAAGATAGTGAGAATTTATTGGAAGGGTCAGAAATGATAGGCAAAAGCTTTGTAGGTGTGGGCCACTAAAAAAGGACTGGAGAATCCACCAGAGTAGCCGTATTCATTTCCTATTACTACTGGAACAAATGACCGTGTATTTAGTGGCTTAAAATAGCACAAGATAGCATTGTTCTATTGTTTAGAAGGTCAGCTTGAACATAGGTCTCCTGGGGCTAATGTCAAGATGACAGAAGGGCTGTGTTCCCTTCAGGAGGCTCTAGGACAATCCCTTTCCTTGCCTTTTCCAGATATAGATGCTGCTCTTGTTCCTTGGCTTGTGGCCCCTTCCTTCATCAAAGCTGGCAATGGTGAATTGGATCCTTCTCACAATACATCATATTGATATTTTCTACCCACCCTCTTCCATTTTTCCTCCATGTGTCTGTCAGTGTGTTGTGCTATGGGGGCTTGCATGTTGCTGTGATGCTGAAAGCTATGCTACTGGTATCCCAGATACCAGCAGGGCCACGCATGGTGGACAGGTTTCAGCTGAGCTTCCAGACTAAGACAGACTAAGAAGGACACAGCAGCCCACTCTTGAAATAAGTAGCCATTGAAAATCCTATGAATAACAGAGAAGCATTGTCAAATACAGTGCCAGAAAATGAGCCTCCCATGCTGGCTGGCATTCCAGAAATGACCAAGGAAGAGATGCCTCCTCAAACTCAACTCAAAGTAGAGTTGACCTTAATGACAGGAATGGAGTAAAGCCCCTGAGATCTCCTTTTGCTGATGTGACATGACTCAAAATGAGAAGAAACTTAGTGGCTGCAACAATAGGCTCAAACATAAAAAATCATGTGTATGGCACAGTGCTAGGTAGTGCTTCATTCTGCTATACTTAGGGTGGCTGTGATTTGGATCCGGCTTGATGGCACCTAACAACAACAAATTTCCACTTTAAAGGACCTGGACCTTTCTCATGACATTGAATCCACTTAGCTAGTCCAGGACAATATTTCCATTTTAAGGTACTTAATCACATCGGCAACTTCTCCTTTGTTATGAAACATACTCATAGGTTGTGGGGATTGGGATGCAGACATCCATAGGAAGCCATTATTCTGCCTACCATGCTAGCCTTATGATTTCCATTTAAAATAACTATTATAACAAATGACCTTAAATTTAAAAGATATAATAACTTCACTTGTTTTGACATTGGTAGTTTTTAAAGAGAATGTGAGAGAAAATGTATTTATGCTTAATTTACTAAACTTGCAAGTTATTAAATTGCTTGGGATTGTTTTGCTTATTAAGTTTGTGGGCTTATCTGAGCAGGTACTCAAAGTACTTTTAGAGCACAAATGCACTAGATTTATAATTGAAGTGCATAAAAAATCAAATGTATTAGATTTATAATTGCAGCTTAAAATGGTTAAAGGAATTTTTATTAAGTATGTGAAAGAGATTTATTTTTAGAGGGACTTCAGTCTGTTCAATTTGAGTTTATTAGCAGCAATAAAACTCTCTTATTTTGTAGTAAAATTTACTAGACTTGTAAATTGAATATCAAGATTCATTAGTTGAATGTAAAGGAAACCTTAATGAAAACTAGGTCTCTGTATTTGTTACTTTATGAACTAATACTTATTTTAAACAAAGAAGCCATAAATAATTCTGTCTATGCACATAACTTCTTGCTGATTCTTAGTCTTGTTAAGGGTATGTGGTCATGAGACTTCCAAAACTGTATTATGAATATATGTGTGGGGTTTTTAAAATTCTTATTTTTGAGACAGGGTTTCATCATGTAGCCCAGGCTGGCTTTGAACTCAGGATCCACTCACTTTAGCTTCCTGAGTGCCCGGATGACAGGTATGAGCCACCATGTTCGGCTTGGGTTTATTAATTCATTCAAGTCTGGCACTATATTAAGCACTGGGCCATCATCATAAACTACAATGACAAATCCCAAAAGCAAAAAAGGGCTTTAGGGGATGAGAATTACTCAGTTTTGGGAGGCTTCAGTGAGGAAGAGGACCTAAGGATCAATAGGTGCTAACCAGACAGACGGTTAGAAAAAGAACATTCTAGGTAAGACTGGCTGAGCAAAGAATGAACGGGATATTTATGGATTATGGAATGGTGAGATTTTTGTGATACTGGATGGAGTTTAAAAATTATCTCCAGTTGCTCTCATAGCTTTTATGTCATTTTCTGATGGAGAATTAGTGGCAGGATAAAGGTTTGTTCCAGAGTGAAAGTATCAGATAGGTTACCCACCAGCGAGGAATCCTAGTGAATCATTTTGTTGTTTGTTTGTTAGGTGCCGTCGAGTCGGTATCCGACTCATAGCGACCCTCATAGGGTTTTCAATGGCTGACTGTTTCAGGATTGCCTTGGGAATGGATTGCCAGGTCCTTCTCCCATTTGTGTGGTGCTGGGAATTGAACTGGGGACCTCAGAGACTGCAGCGCAGTGCTCTACCAACTGAGCCAAATCCCAGCCCGTGTTAGTGAATCATAGCCAGCCAAAAACAGTGCAATCCCCAACCCAATTCTCAGATGCTTGTTGCCTAGGGAATAATAGTAACTGTTACCATTTATTGAATTCTTACTGTGTATCTGGCTCCAGGAACTTTACATGTATTAGTTCATTTAACCTTCACAACTATGAAAGGTAGCCACTCCATCACCATGTTAGAGTCCAGCAGACAGACAGAGAAGGGGTAAGTAAAGAGACAAAAGTCATACAGCAGGTAAGTGGCAAGACCATGATTTGGACTTTATACAGTTTCGTTTTTCTAGAATGTTCTCACTCTTATTCTTGAGTTACCACTCCAACATCAATTCCTCAGATAGGTTCCCTCTGCCCTTTGTTTATTCCCTTTGTAACACTTACTACAAATGCTTTTTTATTTACTTGCTCTTTTAGAGTCTTTCTGACTAGAATACAAATTTCATCAAGGCAGGGACCATTGTTTCCCTTCCCTTCCCTTCCCTTCCCTTCCCTTCCCTTCCCTTCCCTTTTCTTTTCTGTGGTACTAGGGGTTGAACCCAGGGCCTTGTGCTTGCATGCTTTGCAAGTGCTGGACCACTGAGCTGCACCCCCAGCCCATTTTTTTACTTTTTGAGACAGAGTCTCGCTAAGTTATGCAGACTACCTCTGGTCTCGAATTTGCGATCCTCCTGCCTACGCCTCCCGAGCCGCTGGGATTACAGGCATGTGCCACTGCACCGCCTGGCAGGGACTATTTGTTTTGTTCATCACCTGAACCCCAGTGTTTTGCACAGGTGTAGCATATAATAGCTGTTCCATAAATGTCTATTGTGAATAAGTTGATATTCACGTCAAATTCACTATTCCTTTATCATTCTACTATACAAACAGTATGTGGACATATCTCACTTAAGCATTATGCCGTATTATGGAATCTGCAAGCTTATTTTTCTGTGTGTTCCCAGAAATTTTACAATAATAGCAACAAATTTCTGGGAGAAGGAATGCGAGTCTTAGTAGGCAAAAGATAAACATATTCATCACAATAAAAAGCCAATGTGAATTGACACACAAAAAATACACACCAATGTGTGTTGTTGGAAAAACATTTATTGCAATTCAGTGTCAAAATTTTTTTTACAAAAATATGCCACTGTCTGGTACAAACAACTATAAAAAATCAGTTCATCATGCAAGAAAAGTGTGCAAATAATTTATACAGGAGGACTCAGCTCATAGAATATTAAACATCTTTGCATGTAATTGGTCTAACCTTATATTTTTAGTTATGAAATCCAACCCACTCCAATAGTTTTCACTTAAAAAGTACATTAAAGCTTCTAAGCTTAGGACATGGACTATCATATACACCCCTTGCAGCGAGGGTGATTGGCACTTGGTAGGATAAAGATGGTGACAAAGGCTCCCAAGCTTAGGGCAGTGCTTGGAGCCTTCTCTTTAACAGCCTTGTGCATTGTTCATTTCACAAACATATCCATACTCAAAGAAAGAGTCATGTTTAAACTCCAGAAGTAGTGCTGTAGTAGATGGAGTTTCAAGAAGTTCCAAGTTTTGGAGCAGCCATCCAATTTTGGCCAAACAGAGCAGGGCCTAGGGTTAGAGAGATTTTCCAGGAAGCTTGGTTTGCCAAGTTCAAGGACACTTTGAAAAATGCCCACCAAACAAAGTGTGTAACAGCCCCTTGCTTCTCGCTGCCTCATGGAATAAACTCTTCATTTAGTGAGGATGAGCTTTAGCAGAGAGTAAGTTCATGCTAGAAGAAGAGGAGATGGGACAGGTGGCTTAAATGGACCTCTGAGTGGAGAGGAAAGACCTGCTTGGTTACCATCAGGACCTCAGTTTTTAGAAAACAAGCTGCTGCTCATTCCATGTCTATTTTTATAAGGACTATCTGTCTAATTAAACATAAATAACAAAGAAAAAATGAATGTGTCAAAATATGGTGAATGCTTTGTTTTTTAATTAAAAAAATGTTTTTTTGAGACAGGGTCTCACTATGTAACCCAGGCTGGCCTTGAACTTGTGACTCTCATGCCTCAACCTCCCAATGCTGGCTCACCGTTGTGCACCACCACGCCTGCATGCTGCCTACTTTTTAGCAAATAGGTTGCTCTCACTAGAATGCTGTACTCACCAGACTCAGAGGTATGTGGAAAGGTGAAGTGGCTCCTTAACTTTTCCAGTAAGAATCAGGGACTTAAATGGTTTGAAAAACTGAATTGCAGATGCCCATCCCAGGGTCGGTGAGGAGAATCATGTTGAGCGTCAGGTGTCTTCAGCAATGCCACAAGGTGCTTGGGTGGGCGGTGGAGGTGAGGGTGCATAGCTCAGGTCTCAGGAAGCCTCAGGTTTCTGTTAAGCTCCACCACTGAGTACCAGAGGGGCAGAGGCACATCCTCTACATGTTTGGGATAGCCTTTTTCATCTTGAGAGGCAGAAAAAATGTCAGAATCCATCCTCTGAAACATCCCTTCCTGGTGTAAAGTCCGGAGTGGGAGCTTCCTTCATTTGGAAACCCACAGAGGTTTTAACTTCCTTAACTAAGCAGGGACGACAACATCTACAGAAAACATCGAATTTAAAGGAATTATGACCTTGTTTGTTGAAGCTATCACAGGCCAGGAAATATCAAAGAGCAACATCTCTGCATTTGCCTAGACTAGAGGTTCAGGGTGTTTTAGCTCTGTTTTAGCACTAATAGGTTTCAAGCCAGCATCCAGTCAGAGGAGATGGTTCACAGACCAGATAGTTGGAAATGGATTAAAAAAAAAAAAAAGAAAAAACAACAGATGTCAACATAGAAAATGATGACAGAGTTTAGTTTTAAAAATTCACACACAAAATTACAGTTAAAAATTCACACATAAAATATAGTGTTTGCATAGCAAGATGTTATTGCCCCACAGCCTGGCAGAAAAATATAAACTCAGGTGCATATTTTATAATAAACATTGTATTGAATGATAAAAATGATACACTGTTGAACATCTCTTGCCATGATTTACCTCCTTGTACGTCACACCATTTGCTTAGACAAATGAAATTCCAAGCTCTTTCTTTTCTCCCATATAAAAACAACAGAAACAGGGAGACTGTGTTAATAGCTAACTCCTCATGAGAAAGGGTTCGCCAGTCATGAAGTTGAGCACTGGGGCGGTACCATAATCTACACCCACCACCTTACTTCACAGCCACACGTTGTTGTTGTTAGGTGCCATCGAGTCAGTGTCCGACTCATAGTGACCCTATGTACAACAGGAGAAACACTATTGTCAGTGCCTCTCTGCTATTCATACGGTTTTCAATGGTGGAACAGCCACATATAGACCTGTTATATTGAAATTTCTGCAGTGTAAACCCCACCTATCTAAAAAAAAATCTCCTCCAAGCCACTTCAATACAAAAGTGATCATCACTAACTAAAGATCTCACAACTAACACACCTGGGATGTTTTTAGTTTGTAACTTTTCTTTCTTTCTGCTACTACCCTCCCATTCAACGGATTCACCTGCTCAAAGTAACACCACTGAGTAATGACATAACCTAGTTGAAAATATTATTGGACTATTTTTTTCCCTGGATCTTATTATATAAAATGAGCACTTTTCATTTTTGAGACAGGGTCTTGCTGTGTAACCCCAGCTGGCCTGGAACTCACTATGTAAAAATGAGCACTTCTAAACAGCACATATTCTCTCTGCAAGTGCTGTGCTTTCTTCTCGGGAGACTCTAGGCTTACTGCCCGGGAAGCTTTGAGTTATCATCCCTGTGGATTTGCTCACGTCGGTTGGTCAGAACCCTTTCCTTTTCTGGAAGTCTGAATTATTTCATAATAGACATCAGCTTCTAGTTCTGCTTTACAGGGTGCAGGGTGTGGGCAGGAGAGAACAGCATCCTGTCTCTTACAGCAATTTCTGGGGCCCTGCCTTTCTGGGCTTTTACGTCAGCAGCTCTCAAGTCAGGAATTCTTAAGTTTTCGTTTTTTAGGTCAGGTAGTCTTGTGTTGGCTTACCAAGAGAAATTCTATAAATTATTAATACCCTAGCAGCAAGAATTTTCTTTTTAACTGCCTGTACTTATATATGAGGCGCTGACCATGGGTAATAAAACCCACATGGCCTAACACAGATACGCTGTCTGCTCTCTTTCCATTGTCCCCACGCAAACCAGAGCATCAAAGACATACCACTTCTATTCCTTTCCCTTTCCCTCACCACCTGCCATTTCCTTCCTTATTCTCCTCTCCTAATGAAAGAGACCCACAAATGGTGTTTTTTTTTTTTCTTTTTCATCCTTAAAATATTTCCTTGACTTTGTCACACACCACATCCAATAACACCAAAGGATATGGAGAGAGTTGGCAGGCCCCCTCTTGGTCAATATTTCAGAAAGCTGTAACCTCATCCTTTTGCATGGATGCAGGTTTTTGTCTGGAGTATGAACGAGGGCATTGCTGACATTCTCAATGAGACTGGTCACCAGTTTTGGAGATAGTCCAAAGGAAGCAATGTTTTTAGAATTGCAAAACCCAGTGTACTAAAGACTTTCCATCTCCCTGCACAGCATGATACCGCAGAGGTCATGAGCTGGGAAGAGGTGGAAAGCCATGAGCCTCTAACCCTAAAAATGTCATCCAACATTTCCAGAGCTTCCCACAGCAATGGCAGACCCAGCTCCACCCTGCACTTGAAAGGAAGGTGAGATATTGGGGACCCTGGCCCTATATTCTCAATGTAAAATTGATTTGGGAAAGAAAAGCCAAAAAGCCAAACAACAACAACAACAACAACAACAATTAGCTATTATAATGGTTTGTGGTCCTCCCCAGTTCAATCTTGTACAACAAAATCTTATTCTTTCACATTTAATTTTTCTCATTAGGAAAATTTCAATTCAATTCAATTGCTTTTCTTCTCAGGGGGATGATAAGGAAGGAAATGATCAGAAATCCTGGGGCAAGCACAGGCACTGCAAATGAGGAGCACTGTAGAGTTTGCTTCTGTCCAGGATGCTGATGTGCAGGTTCTACGTTATTGGAGGCAGGGCATGAAGCGGTGTCGGATCACTGGCATCCCTTTCCTTGTTTCTGTAGGTGCTCAGCCATCTTTCCCTTCCTCCAAGGGTAACCCTAAGGGTCAAAGCTTCAGGGTACAATATTCCTCAACACGAATATGGATCAAGTTCTTATTTCTGCATCACTTATTTGCCAAAGGCATGCAGGATGGCAACTTTATTTGGAAAAAAAAAAAGAAGCAAATACAGCTGCAAATATATGTACACTGTAGAAAAGCGACATTCTATAAAAAGTAAAAAACAAAAACAAACACCCCGCTCCCTGCCTCTCAGGGATCTCTGACAATTAACTCATCAAGGCCTGAGATTTCCTTTCTTCCACAGTGATCTGCTCCTATTTGCCTTGCAAGACCCCCTGGGATCTTTACGTTTTAATTCTCTATAACTATCCAGCCCTGAAACAAGCAAAGAGGAACTCATCTCTCTACTTGGCTGGAACTCCAGGCTTTATTTTTGATCATGTTTGCAAAAAGTCTCAGCTCAGGTTGACTCCATTTTGGTGGTAGACCTAAGGAAACGAAAGCTCCTCAGCCCATCACCCTGCCAAGGGGAACAGCAGCTGGCAAAACGGTCAGCTGGCTGGTATGTAAAGTTTGCTTCTCAAGCCTCCGCACTTGGGCAGTCAGTTCGCAGACATCGCTTATCCAGAAAGCTACTCAGGGAAGCCCAGACAAGCTCACAAGGGAAACCCGAAGAAGGAAGTCTTCACGTGCATGAGGTATCTAATTCTATCTTTTCTGTGGCCTGACTTCTGCTGGGATTGTTCTTAATTGGCCTTCTGTTTCCCCAAAGGAGCTACAAAATGAAAGGAAAAAAGGCACAGGTATTTTGAGATTGTTCTAGGAAAGAGAGAACTCCAAAGATGGCCCTGTCGGCCTAAAAACGAAGTCTGAACCAAGATGAGAACTGCTTCTACATCCTTTCCATTTTAGCCCTTTGACTACCGTGGGTACACACATCAGAAGGCGAGTGCATGCACATTTGACAGGAATTCAAGGACGTGTTGGAAAAAGGTATTTTACAAACTCCTATCTTACAATCCCATTTTGCTAATCTTGTTCTTGTTTTGTTCATGATAATGAAGCGTTTCTGGAAATAACGAACTTATTGTCACGTATTTTGATTTAAAATTGGTAGTCAAAGGGTTAAATCACTTCTTATAGCGGTGAGAACAAGCAACACAGACACTGCCTACTGGAAAATGCACGTTGTCAACAAGAGCACTCTATGCTGTTAGAGGTAGACCATTGTGTGGCGTCTTTGTAGGATAAGGCCTTATGCCCATGCAGGCTTCAGACAGATGAAACTTTTTGCCTTTTCAAAACCAACCCCAAATTGAAACCAAAAGCCCAAGGATTTTCTTCTTCTTCTTCCTTATTTTTGCCTAAACAAAATTTCACATTGTAAACAAAGAGCGTTCTACCTTATATTTGAGTTTTGCTTTTTCTTCCTAAGAACCATGAGGAATTTCCATGGACAGCAAGAGAATTCCATTTTCACGGCTGACACAGAATTCTGGCCCTTACAGTCTTGCTGGCAAATTGTTAGGAAAAAAGAGGTTTATTTACAGTGTTTCTGCTTTTCCATGCCAGTTCTAACGTGAAGTTCACATTCGTAAATTCCCATCGGCAACTGCCGCTCTCCCTTCCAACATCCTCTCAATGACTTATCTCGGAAGTTTCAAGCCAACGTTTCAAATGTACACTATTTACAAACGAAGTGTCCAAACTCCCAGCCGTCCAGTCAGCTGGCGGCCCTTGTGAAGTGCTGTCACGCGCTGGGATTCAGAACTTGAACAAGTTGATAAAGTCCTGGGGTGAAAGTGAAATGGAGCAGCTCTCTGGGTTGTTGGCTGTGCACGGGTGGTCAGTGCCCTGGAAAGGAGCAGTGTGGTTAGGTTTGACTTCTCAGAGGCAGCTCACTGAATTTGCGCACAGTAAGGGCATTGGTCACCTGCTGCCATAGCCCTGTGGCATCTCGGAAGCTAAGCAGGGTCAGGCCTGGTTAGTACTTGGATGGGAGACCACCTGGGAACACCAGGTGCTGTAGGCTTGGGAGATGGACCTGATAACCCACTCCCAAAAATCAATCCACCATTGAAAACCCTATGAACAGCAGAGAAGCACTGACAATAGTGTTTTGCCTGTTATATGTAGGGTCACTATGAGTCGAATACTGACTTGACGGCACCTAACAACAACAACAACAACAAGGGCATTGCTCAGCTTTGAAACAGCAATTCTCTGTCCAGAATGTCACAGCCCTGGGAAAACTAGATTTGCATTGCTTGCCTGGGTATGTACCCATGCACATAGGAATGGGAGAATTTGGAGGTGAAGGGGTTACAGAGAAAAATCAATCCGAGGGGGTGAAGGAAATACAAGGTTTCGAAGTTTCTCCTCAGTCCAGACATGGAATCAGTTTCACCATCCCCTTGAGTTGGGGGCTGAGATGGGAAAGAGTAGAAAAGAACTGGAAAGGATATGGGGTCACATCTGAGGCAATGCTGTCTGAGGGATTGGGCTCTGGGTCTGCGGCAGGTGCCTTCGAGACACATACCTTCCAGGAAAGAATGTGACAGTGTCTGCAAAGCTGCAGGGTGTCTCCATACTGCTCTTTCCTTGGGTAACATCGTACAAGCTTAAAATACATCTTCTTCCAATCCAGCTGCCCTTTGTCTGACAAAATCAATCGTTTGCGGATCTAAAAATCAAAAAAATAAAAAGAATTGTAGGAGAGTTCTTTAAGAGGATGGCTTGTGGTCTTCTAGTTCTGAAAAGTTCGGTCCCCAACCTGTCTCCTCCTCTCTTTTAATCCCTACCATACAACAGCCAGAGGAAAAACTGTCAAGAGGTAAAGCAGAACCTTCTCAGCTTTCCCCAGGTATACAATAGCTTTCAACCAGTCTTTGAAAGAAATATGTGGCCAGTGACATATTGCTAGTGATTGCATTTGGATGGCCTTTAAAATGTGCAACCTCTATAAACTACTTAGGGCTGGGATTTAGCTCAGTGGGTAGAGCGCTGCACTGCAGTCTCTGAGGCCCCAAGTTCAATTCCCAGCACTGCAAAAATGGGAGAAGGACGTGGCAATCCACTCCCAAGGCAATCCCGAAACAATCTGCCATTGAAAACCCTATGAGTCGGATACCGACTCGATGGCACCTAACAACAACAACAACAATAAACTACTTAAATCTTTATTTTGCCACAGACTTGGGTGATGATTTACAGAAAGATGCAGTAACTGGTGTTGTACCTCTATTTTATATTTAAATATAGCTTCATGAAGAGAACCTGATGAATTCACACATCTATGTCAAGAAATTGGAAAAACAGCCGGGCGCAGTGGCGCACACCTGTAATCCCAGTGGCTTGGGAGGCAGAGGCAGGAGGATCGCAAGTTTGAGACCAGAGGCAGTCTGTGTAACTTAGTGAGACTCTGTCTCAAAAAGTGAAAAAATGGGCTAAGGGTGCAGCTTAGTGGTCCAGCACTTGCAAAGCATGCAAGTGTGAGGCTCTGGGTTCAACCCCCCTAGTACCGCAAAAAAGAAAACAAAAACAAAAACAAAAAAACAAATTGGAAAAACAAACTCTAGGCAGCATGACAAGAGAAAAGAGGCATAGAGTTGGTGTCTGAAGGCCCAAATTCAAGTTCAGGGCCAGCTATCTCACCTAGAGAGTTGCTTCGCTATCCTACATATGCCACTTAGCCATTTGTAGCCCTTAGTCTCTTTATCTGTTTAAAGCAGGTATAAATGCACACCCCTGTAATTCCAGCAACTTGGGAGGCAGAGACAGGATTGTGAGTTCAAGGCCAGAGGCAGCCTGCAAAACCTTAGGAGGACTCTGACTCAAAATAAAAAAGTAGAAAATGAGTTGGGGGTGCAGCCCAGTGGTAGAGCACTTGCGAAGTCTGTGTGAGGCCCTGGGTTCAACACCCAAGTACTGCCAAAGAAAAAAAAGAAAAAGAAAAAGTGGGTATGAGGGCACCTATCCTTTTCTGGAATGTGAGAATAAAGTGAAATAGTGTCATAAAAGCACTTGAATTGAAAAGTACCATAAAAATGTATTTTTTTTTCCGGTTCTGGGAGTTGAACCCAGAGCCTTGCCCTTGCATGCTCTGCAAGTGCCAGACCACTGAGCTGCACACCCAGCCCTTTTTTTTAAAAAAAATTTTGAGACAGGGTCTCGCTAAGTTACGCAGACTGCCTCTGGTCTCGAACTTGTGATCCTCCTGCCTCTGCCTCCCAAGCCGCTGGGATTATAGGCATGCACCACCGCACCCGGTTTAAAAAAATGTACTTTATTTTTTTTTCCCCCAGGAAGAAAGGATGCATGCCAATTTGTGAATTTTGGGGGTACGCTGTAAAATGTGATTAGGTGAAGAATATTTTCTCCCCTCAAAAATGATAGCAAAAACCAAAAGGCAAAACCTCACACAGTCACTTAGATGATTTGTAGAGACTGTAGGTTGCAGTAAAATTGGGCGGCCCCAGAGGTGGAGTAGCCCCACTTCTGCTGGATAAGGAGGACTTGGGGGCCGGGGGCCCTGGGCCCTACTGACCTGCCGTTCGGAGAAGTGGTACTGGCAGAGTTTTTTCCACAGCAGCCGGTCCTCACTGAGCACGTGTAGGCCGGGGGCCGCCTGGCCCAGGCTCACCAGGTCGCGCCCGTCGCTCAGCCTCTGCATGATGTTCAGTTGTAAGCACAAGGGCAGGTCGGTGAAGGTGAGGCCTTTGAAGGCAGGCTGCGGAGAGAAGGAGGACGAGATGTTGGGGGTCAGAGAGGGGATGCCTTCCACAGACGCCGCTGTCCCCTGGCCCTCCACTCTCAAGCTGGTTTACTGATCAGAAGTCAAAAGCAGCCATTCTCCCCGTCCCACGTATAGAAGCAGGATCCCGGCTGAGCCTCGCAGACAGCAGCCTGCAGCGGCTTGCGCTGAACGGTGCCCAGTGCCCTGGGAAGCCCCTAAGTTTCACAAGGCTCTGCGCTTCTAATCTAGAGGATCCTTGCAACAGCACATGTTGGATTCTTGGGCTTCTTTCAATTCCCTGCTCAGTACTGGGCCTTGCGACCTTCCCAGAGCGTCACTGTCCTGGATGGAGTGCCCCAGCTTGCCACCAAGCCTCCCATCTCACTGCCCCCTCATGATGTCGGCTCCCTCTGTGCTGTTGTATTTGCCAGCACCCCAAAACACCTTGCCTACCTGTGCACAGTGTCCTTGCCCTCCCCTGTCCTCTCTCCTGTCCCGTATGTCCACTCCAAGCCCATTTCCTCAGACCAGCCTTTTCTGCTTTTACGACTCCTCATTTTACTGAACCTTCCTACAACTCCTATGATCTCCTTCAGACCCTTTCTGCAGCATCTCTTGTTGCTAGGGAACACGATCTTTCTCCCAAAGAAACTCTTGAGTGGAACAACCCTGTCTAAAGCTTATCTTGGTTCACTGCTGTGTTCCTAGTATTTAGAAGAGTTCTTGATACATAGTAGGCACTCAATAAATAAGGGTGGATGAATTATTATTATTATTTTTTGTAGTACTTGAGGGATGAACCCAGGGCCTCATGCACAATTTGCAAGTGCTCTACCACTGAGCTGCAGCCCCAGTCCCTTTTTTATTTTTTATGTTGAGACAGGGTCTTTCTAAGCTACACAGGCTACTTCTGGCCTTGAACTTGCAATTGTCTTGCCTCTGTCTCCTGAGTCTCTGGGACTGTAGGTGTGTGCCACCAAGCCTGGCACTGGTGGATGAATTATGAAACCCAAATAAACAGGTAAAAGAGAAGTACTACAAAGCCCCCATGTTGGTGTGTGTATGTGTATATCTGTATTTATGTGAGTGTTTGTGTATGTTTTCTGTTTGAGTTTACGAATGTTTACATAGATGTATGTATGTGTTTGTGTTTATGTGCATGGGTGCACGCCTCTATTGCACCTCTATTGAGGCAGCTCTATTCAAACCTGGGGCTCTGTAGAACATTTTGAACACTGACGGTTTTGGATAATACTACTGCAATGAATCATGAGCTCCTGTAAGAGCTTCTACTACAACCCTGTACTTACATCCAAGCCCTTTCTCATTTTAAATTTTGATGAGCTGAAGATAGCCCCCCTGGACCTACATCTTTTTTTTTTTTTTTTCAGGACTGGGGGTTGAACCCAGGGCCTCGCACCTGCATGCTCTGCAAGTGCTGGACCACTGAGCTGCACCCCCAGCCCATTTCTTTGACTTTTTGAGACAGGGTCTTGCTAAGTTACACAGACTGCCTCTGGTCTCAAACTTGCAATCTTCCTGACTCTGCATCCCGAGCAGCTGGGATGACAGGCGTGCGCCACCGCACCTGGCGGATCTCCATCTTTGAAGGCAGGGGTTAGTTTGTACTCCCTTCGGAGTGACCCAGCACAAACAGCCCCTCTTGGGGTTGCTATGTGCCAGCCGACTATGAGCTGGCACTTGAGTTTCTGCAATGAGCGGTCCCGGAAACATTAGCGAGTGATTCAGAAACCGTATGTTAAATGCTGTCACAGAGGGAGGCACAAAGTGCTAAGGCAACAAGCTGCCTGCGAGAGGTCCTTGACAGGGTCTGCTGACATGTCCTGACCAGCCACTGGATGCTGCCACTGGGAGAAGTAGACAGCCCCCCTGGGACATGGTTCCTGGTCCTTGCTTTGCTGGTTCTGAGTGGTTCTGGATTTTGGACCACTGACATTTTTAGCTTGACATTCCGTCACCTCTGAGGGGTCACAGAAAAAAAAAAATACAGGATGAAGCAGCCTTTCCTTAGCTCAGAGGAAAATACTCTGGGAATGGGTATTATTTCCCCTTTTCAGGTTTTTAGGGAGAGAAACCCTGGAGGAAGCACAGGGTTTCCCAAACACACAGAGGATTCCAGGGGTCACTGTCTTAGAAATTGCCTCTGTGTTCCTGGCCAGGCAGGACAGGTATCTTGCACCTGCAACAGTTGCAACACTTCTTTAGATAGGCCTGTGTTCAATCACGATGCTAGATCCTCCTGCTAGAGGCCCCGGCAAAATTATACTGGGCTGTCTGTGTGCTTGACCTCTGTGTCCTTAGATTCTGCCAACCACAGACAGAACATACTTGGAAAAAACTGCATCTGTGCTGAACCTCTGCAGGATTTTTTTCCTTGTCGTTATCCCCTAAATAATACAGCATAACAACTATTTACATTGTATTAGGTATTAGAAGTGATCTAGATTAGAAGTAGGGCTGGGATTTATCTCAGTTGGTAGAGCGCCGCTCTGAAGTCTCTGAGGTCCTGAGTTCGATTCCCAGCACAGCAAAAATGGGAGAAGGATGTGGCAACCCACTCCCAAGGCAATCCCAAAACAATCTGCCATTGAAAACCCTATGAGGGTCGCTATGAGTCAGACATGACTTGACGGCACCTAACAACAACAAGATTAGAAGTGGCAAGGGGTCTTGAGAAGGAGGCTGTTACGAAGAATGAAGGTGGCATGGGAGGGACATCAGATGGACAAGCAGCAGATCTGGATGCCAGGCATCCTGAGGAAGTCTTGGTCTCAGATCCCCCAGTCCACAATGACTAGGTTCAGCAACCTGTGAAGATCCTTCTAGCTCGATCTCAGATTTGGAGTGCCTTGGGCCTCCTGCTTCATCACAAGTGTCTATGACTTGACAGTTTCTATCACTCAGTTCTACCCTGGGCTGCTGGGCCAAGCTTTCATTTGTTTGCAACACTGAGGACTTTGTGCGAATGCAGAAGGCCCTAGACCTATTTGTCATGTATCATCTGCTGCTGATCATATGAGCAAATAAAACTGCCACGAGATTTTCGTTTTGTTTCCAGTACTTCAAAGCCTCTACTTTTTTGGTTAAAACTCCCAGGCCAATTATTACATTAACTCCTATTAAAGGCAAGTCCACTTGGCAGAGTGCACTCTGTCAAATTTTCAAACCTGAACTTTTCCAAAATCCTTGCCCAGAACCCCATGCCAAGCCCTTACTCCTGATAAATGGTTAACTACTTGCATGCCTTCTTCTTTTTGAGTATAAACATAGAAAAGAAAAATACGTCACTCTTGCTCCACTAGTCAAGCACTTGGCTAAAATCCACTTATGTCTACGCTGCCCCTCTTCGGTTCAAAAACACTGCCTTACCCACAGCACTATAATTATATTTGATTTTCCTCCTACAAACCAGCTCTCTTCATTTTTCCTTCATCCTTTATTATATGAACTACAGTTGCCAATAAAAATTGGTTCCAAAGAATTAGATATAAAATTTTTGAAGAAAAACAAGATTATGTGCTGGGAAGATACTGACAGAGACTTGGCAAACAGAAAGCATTTAGTATGAAAGTCACCTTAATATGTTCATGGAGTAACATATTTTTCTTTGGGCCAAACTGTTAAAAAGTGGGTTTTAAAATATGGTCCAGACTGAAGTCAGTCAGTCCTCTCTCTCTCTTTCTCATCGCTCTCCCTCTCTCTGTCTCTGTCTCTCTTCTGCAGAGTTGAGGATTTATGCAAAGAGCTTTTCAGGGCTCCATGGATTCCAGTACAGCTCTCAAAATGATTTAGCTTGGAGCCCAGGAGGGTTGGAGCAGAGGACGTGACAGAGGAGAGCAACAGTTAAAAGCGCACCTTCTTTAGCTAGGCCTGTGTTCAGTCACGGTGCTAGATCCTCCTGGTGTTGAGGCCCTGGCAAAATTACACTGGGCTCTCTGTGTGCTTGACCTCTGTCTCCTCAGATTCAACCAACCACAGATAGAACATACTTGGAAAAAACTGCATCTGTGCTGAACATGTGCAGGATTTTTTTTCTTGTCATTATCCCCTAAGTAATACAGCATAACAACTATTTACATTGTATTAGGTATTAGGAGTCATCTAAGAAGCCGGGCGTGGTGGTGCACGCCTATAATCCCAGCGGCACGGGAGGTGGAGGCAGGAGGATCACAAGTTTGAGATCAGACGCAGTCTGCATCATTTAGCAAGATCCTGTCTCAAAAAGTAAAAAAAATGGGCTGCAGGGGGCCAGTTCAGTGGTACAGCACTTGCAAAGCATGCAAGTGTGAGGCCCTGGGTTCAACCCCCAGTACCGGGGGGAAAAAAAAGTGATCTAGAGATGATTTAAAGTGCAGGAGAGGCTTTGTGTAGGCTATGTGTAATTACTATGCCATTTTATGTAAGACACTTGAGCACCCATAGATCTTGGTATCCTCCAGGGGTCCTGGAGTCAATCCCCTACAGACATTGAGGATGACTGTGAAAGACTCAGACTACTTTTTCTCATTTATGAAATGAAGAAATGTGGATTGTACAATAATAATGCAGTATTTAGTGCAGTGCCCAGTCAATTTCAGCCATTTATTCTAATTACAATTGTTCATTTAATGAGTCAGTTAATACACGTGAAGGGCTTAGGAGAACGTGTGCACAGGCAGGCCCTTGACGATAATAATAACACTTGATACATTTACAATGCTTACTATGCACCACACACTGTTCCAGCTCTTTCTATAGATTAAGTCATGAACTCTCACATCTCTGTGAACTCTCACATTTCATTAGCCCTGTTTTCCAAATGAGGAAAGGGAAGCATGGAGAAACTGAATAACTTGCTCAAATCCTGAAGCTGGTAAATTGTCACTGTCACCTGTCATCCAGGCCAACATTTCCCAATTGTGTTCCTCTGAACCCTGAACAACTACTTCAGCAGCCAGTGGGAGGAGACCCCCCCACACTCAAACATTCATTCATTCAATTAAAATTCACTCACTGCCTGTACCTGGTATAGGGAAGAAGATAGGTAATGTCCTTTCTTTGTGTGATTTATAATCTAGGGGATGGAGACAGATGTGATACATAATCATACATAATTTGTGTGATTTATAATCTAGGGGATGGAGACAGATACGCATAAGAGAGTTTCAGATTGTACTAACTGCTCTGAAGAAAGCCATCAGAGCGTGGCTTCAATAAGTTGGCTGGTCAGAGAAGGCCACACGCTAAAAGGCCCTGAGGCAGGACCAAGCTTGAAGCGTGCAGAGAACTGCTGGGCTGTTCAAGAGGGAGATGGACTTCAGTGTTTGATCTCTTCTGCATGGGATTGCAGCGGATTAAAAAGGTCTTAAAAAGAGCTGGATCGCCTGATAAGCAGTTGGAAGAAGGCTAGATGGGAAAGAAGTTCGGAAACCAGTGATGTTTAATAAGCTTTGCCATTTTAGGAATAGAGAGATGAGGGCTCTGACCTCAGCTCTAGACCTAATTGCTGTGAGTAACTTGGAGAAGCTCTGGGCTTCTCTGTTCCCCACCCTAACTCATCCCATGAAGGGCAGTAATGAAAATGGCCACCCAACAGGAGTGTTTGGGAACCAACTAAGGAGGGCCCTGAAATCAGATGCCTCATCTGTGAGGCCTCGGGGTCCACTAAGGAGGGCTCTGAAGAAGGAGGTCTGTGGAAGCGCAGGGTATGGGGGCGGATGTGGCCAAGGGGGTTCCTATCAGATGGGCAGAGGGAACAAGGCAAGCTCTGGGCCTGTGTGGACATCTGAATGGGAAGGAAGATGCCCTCGAGACAAATGGGGCTTGTTCAATTATGTCATTGGGTAGGTAATCCTTTCCTGGGATTAATACGTTGTTGTTAGGTGCCGTCCGAGTTGCTATCCAACTCATAGCAACCCTCTGTACAACAGGGGAAACACTATTGTCAGTGCTTCTCTGCTGTTCATAGGGTTTTCAATGGCAGGTTGATTTTTGACAGGGGGTTGCCAGGTCCTTCTCCCAAGCCTACAGCTTCTGGTGTTCCCAGGCGGTCTCCCATCCAGGTACTAACCAGGCCTGACCCTGCTTAGCTTCCGAGATCTGACAGGATCAGATGCCACAGGGCTACCGCTACAGGCGGGATTAATACAGGAAGTCTTAAATCCAGGACTCAGAGAATGCTCGAAATCAGGTAGAAGGTATAAGGGGGTTTTCTGTGAGCGAGAAGAATGGAATTTGGATCTCGAATTCACATTGTCAAACAATGCCTACGATAGAGAGATGGGAATGGGATAAATTATTAGAGCAAATCAGGTTACTGTTCATTATAAATGCTCAATTCTCTTAAAATAATCAAATGATTGAGAAAGCTTCAGAAGGGTGACGTGCATTTGTGCTCTTCTCTGTGTGTGTATGTGTGTGTGTGCATGTGCATGTGTGGATGGGTATGAATGTGGGTGTCACAGCCTAAGTGACTGTTAAGGAAGTCATGTAACTCCAAGGCTTCTAATGATTACCCCTGTTTCAGAGCTTAAGAAAGCAAAGCACGGAGCAGCCATTCACAGTAAAGAAAAGAATGTGCATTTTGAAAACTTCATATAGCAAAATAGGTACTTAAAGGAGGTCAAAAAAGCTGGGTGTGGGCGGCACCCGGCTGCAATCTTAGCATTCAGGAGGCTGAGGCAGGAGGAATTGATGCCAGGGTGAGGCCAGCCTCAGCTACATAGCGGCTTCCAGGATGGGCTGGGCTACCCAGCAAGACCCTGTCTCAATGTGCCATGCAGCAAAGAAAAAAAAAAATCCCAGTCCCAAAAAAAGGCCAAGGATGTTTCTGCATGCTACATTCTCCTGACAGGCTGTGGCCCCAATCTTTATCAGCGTGGGTCCCAGAAACCACTTAACAGCCATGGTCAATGATTAGGTAAGACAGCAAAGTGCTGCATGAGCTGCCTAAGTGTGTCTGTCCATTAGTGAGCCCTGGGAGATTACACCAGCATCTTTCACACATTTTTTTGTGTGCCTTAGTCTTCCTGCTCACTATTAAGAGGCCAAGAGCCAAGGGCAAGTTATGTTTTGAAAGCCAAAAGAAACTACTTGTGTACGTAGCAGTGCTTTGCAGGTAACATAAGGCATCCTTTTGGCTTTGCGTGAGAATTGCTCATCAATTTCCTACCCATATATTCACAGTCTTTAATCAAAGGCTTCCTTTACCATGTTGCTGGGTGCCATTGAGTCAGGCCCAACTCATAGTGTCCCTATGTACAACAAAACAAAATACTCCTCAACACTGTGCCATCCCTGGCACTATGTCAGTACTTCTCTGCTATGCATAGGATTTTCAATGGCAGATTGTTTGGGGATTGTTTCAGAAGTGGGTTTCCAGGCGCTTTTCCCATTTATATGCAGCCGTAGCCCTGTGGCATCTGATCCCGTCAGATCTTGGAAGCTAAGCAGGCTCAGGCTTGGTTAGTACTTGGATGGGAGACCGCCTGGGAACACCAGGTGCTGTAGGCTTGGGAGACAGACCTGGCAACCCACTCCCCAAAATCAATCTGCCATTGAAAACCGTATGAACAGCAGAGAAGCACTGATAATAGTGTTTCGCCTGTTGTATGTAGGGTCGCTATGAGTTGGATACCAACTCCAGGGCACCTAACACAACAACAGGGATCCAACTCAGGACTTCAGGGAGTGCAGGGCAGCACTCTACCAACTGAGCCAAACCCCAGCCCCTCCTTTATCATAACTACCAATAATTGGAACTAGAATTTTAAAAGGCTGGTACCAGTACTCCAAGCTACTGCCTTCCCAGCTCTATTGTATTCAAAACAGCATCCCAAAGCTGCAAAGAGCTCATTCTTTATGAGGTAAAGGGCAGAAGGAGAGGATCCCAAGCCCCACAGAAGATTTTGGGAGTTGGGGGGCTGGGAGAACGTGATGGGAGAACACACAGTCTCTCTCTCATAGCCAAGTTGTCACTTTCCCAGGATGTTTCAATTGCCTGCCATCTTTCCTATCCTCCCTTTATTTTTTATTATTTATTTATTATTATTATTTTTTGTGGTACTAAGGGTTGAACCCAGGGCCTTGTGCTTGCATGCTTTGCAAGTGCTGGACCACTGGGTTACACGCCCAGCCCTTTTTTTTTTTTTTTTTTTTTTTTTTTTTTTTTTTTTTTTTTTTTTTTTTTTTTTTTTTTTTTTTTTTTTTTTTTTTTTTTTTTTTTTTTTTTTTTTTTTTTTTTTTTTACTTTTTTGAGACAGGGTCTCACTAAATTACACAAACTGCCTCTGGTCTCGAACTTGCGATCCTCCTGCCTCCGCCTCCCAAGCCGCTGGGATTACAGGTGTGCACCACCACGCCCGGCTCCTCACCCTCCCTTTATTAGGAAGCTCCCCAACCCACTCTCAGCACCAGGACAAGGCTTGAAATCAAAAGAAACCAGCTTCCTCCATGACCAGCATCTCAGTGGAGGCGGCGTGGCCTGGAGGGGGCGTGGCCTGGAGGGGCGGGGCCCTCCGCTTACCCTGGTGATCTGGATGTTGTTCAGCTGCTGCTGCCAGTGAAGAATGGTCTCCATTCGGTACACCCACATGTTAATATTTCCCACCAGCACAGACTTGCCGACTCTCTGGACAAGCGTACATAAGGATGTGTACAGGGTCTGGAGTAGTTCTCTTATTAGCCTAATATTTTGCTGGTCTTCAAGGACTAAAATGGAGAAGAAAAAAAAAATCGGCTTATGATTCTGGAACTCCGCGTATGTTATCAATGGGCTTTTCTTCTTTGCCATCTGCGGCTGTTCCCTGGGCACTGCCTCTGGGGATATGGTTTCCTTTCTCCCTGGTGTTTATTCTATACCTGGCAACCTTCTGCACTTGAGGCTAAAAGGTAGAGTTTCCATTATCTAGGTCCCTCTTTGTTCTCTCCTCTCTGGGTTTCTATAAAGCCCCTTTCTCTTCCATTGTTCCACTAGGGCCTACGTCTTGCCTGATCAGAAAGTCACTTCTTTTGCTCAGTAGTGACGTCTTTTAGATGAACAGTGAAAGAAACATGGTACTGGGGGGTTAGGACTTTGTGTTCTAATCCTATCTGGCTGACTCTGTCATTGTGGATATGTCACTTCTGATGGGCCTCAGTTTCCCCGTGTGTACAATGACTCCATTAAGTCAGAGACCTAAGATCCCCTCTGGGGCAAATAGTCTATGGGTCTATCCTGCCTGGCACACAGCTCCATCTTCTAGCAATCTAGAGGCCCAGTAGCCAAGGGTGGGACCTGTACCCTCACTGAGGAGCCCAGGAGGCTTCCAACCAGGTAAATGAATGCTCTTAAAGTAAGTTCACGAAGGTGAGGGTTTCATTCTTTGGCTTTAACATAAGTTGCACCCCTTTCCGAATTAGAATCTGGAGCCCCTGAAATGCTACTGGAGTTTTTCATCCCCTCATACCACTTTAAATCTAATGACATGTCTAATCAGAAAAGCCACCTGCCATCCCCACGCCTATGAAAAGAGGGGAGAGCACAAGAGAGCTCACCTTTCAGTACCACTTTTTCCAAAATGTTCATGAAGTTCTTCTGGGCGATGCCACTCAGGGATGTGAGCTGTGACTTTGCTATCAGTTCCAACAGCTGTGGATAAAAATAGAAGCTGCCAGGCTTAGACGACAGTGATATTTTTCTCCACCTAATCTTCACCTTTCAGTCACATGACACGTAGATACAGACTGACGGAGCGAGATAAATGGCAGCCAGGGCCACCAGGCAATAAAAAGCAGATGCTCACAGTGAAAGACAAATGGGAGTAATTCAAAACCCAGGAGTCAGGCTGCATATTTAATGGCTTTTTTTTTCTTTTAAATATAAAGAGTTTTGGCTTCAGCCAGGGCTAATCCATTCTGCTTGTCCTACTTCGGCAAGTAGAACTGACAGTACTCTGAAGGGAACAAAACCTCCCATGACCTGTGAACGTTTGAGTTCTGCATAATCATCCCCCAGCGGGAATTGTTCTGCCCCCACTTGAACTTCTTCTCCACTGGCACCAACTGCTCTCAAGTCACCGAAAACCTCAAGTTCAGCAATCGTGGGTACTTTCCAAGGAAGTGGTGATTCTTTTCCAGAGATTGCCTGTTTATATGCAGTGTTCAATAAACTTGTGTATTCATTAGAATCTCTTACTGCATTTAACTTTCTATAGAAACAAGCCAATCACGGGAAGTGGGAAAAACTCAGGGATATACGGTATGTAGACCTATTTTTCCCTACAGGCAATGATCTCACTGTGGCTAAGAACAGATCTTTGTAGCTCTCAGCCTTGATCAAGTCCTGAATTGACCACTTATTAGCTCTGTGGTTATGGACATGTCATGAAATTTCTTGGTGCCCCAGTTTCTCCATCTCTGTGAAGTAGAGAGTCTTCAAGATTGTTGTGAGCTGTAAATGAGAGAATGCACACAAAGCCCTGTGCACAGTCCAGGGCACATGTTAGGTGCTAAAAAAAGACTGGGCTGGGATTTAGCTCAGTTGGTAGAGCACTGCTCTGCTGTTTCTGAGGTCCCAGGTTTGATTCCCAGCACTGCCAAAATGGGAGAAGGATGTGGCAATCCACTCTCAAAGCAATCCCGAAACAATCAGCCATTGAAAACCCTATGAGAGTCGCTATGAGTTGGACACGACTTGATGGCACCTAACAACAATAAACAACAGATAAAGATTGGCTTCTTTGATGAAGGACTTTATCCTTACTACCTCCATTATTAGGGGCTGGGATTTAGCTCAGCTGGTAGAGCGGTGCGCTGCAGTCTCTGAGGTTCCGAGTTCAATTCCCAGCACCGCAAAAATGGGAGAAGGACCTGGCAATCCCGAAACAGCCACTGAAAACCCTATGAGGGTCGCTATGACTTGACGGCACCTAACAACAACAACAACACCTCCATTATTGCCAAACAGAAATGAAGATAGTAACTAAAGTTGGTGCATCCTTAGTTCCACCTACATACCTGCCTTCCTTCCCTTTTCTTTGATTCCTATAGCAAAATTCTGTACAGATGTGGCAGGATCTTTTAAAAAATCAAAGCTTCTATTATTGAAAATAAAACTATAATATTGAAAATAAAACTTGAGACTGCGAGGGATTCTTAGGGATCATCTAATTCAACTCACTTTATCACATGAGCAAAGTGAGGCTCAAGAAACCGAACCTTACAAAGCACTCCATGACCAGTGGGGAGACTCAGCAGCGTCCATCCCAACACAAGAAAATAAGAAGACACACTTCACACTTTCCAAGTGTCACCAAACAAAAGGGTTGATCTAAAGTGAAGATAATTAATTTAATCAGAACCAAGAAAAACCAGGCCCCAAGAATTACCAGACCCAGACTTAGTAGACTAGTCTCAGAAAACCAAGACCCCCCTTTCCTGGAGTCTCTGCACCTAGGAAACTTTCTAAGAGCCTTTCATCTGGCCAGGCCCCCACCCAACTTCGTCTCTGGTCCATAAACTGTGTCAGGGGCTAAAATCAAGGCTGAGGGAAGAAGCAAAGTGAAAATTTATAAACGGGGCTGCAAAACCAAAACAGAATAGAAAGAAAAAGTGGGCTGCAGAGAAGAGCTGCAAGCTTGGATCAGTGCCTCAAGCAGTTCAGAGCGCCTCTGCTTCCCAGACCTTTATTTAAATGCTTTGTTCCCACTGAGCCCTTTGGTGCCTATCATACCACATATAAAATTAATTTCCTGAATATAAGTTTACTTTAAATTGAAAAAAAAAAAAGCTCCAAATGCTTTTCCTGCCTGGCTTATGTATTTTTCACCCGTGTGGGGAGACACGTGGACACCTGACTGGGAGGAGAAGGCGAGGCTGCTTTGTTATGATTAGCGCTGGTGAGAGCTATAGCTGCAAGTTAGGAGTTGATGGAGTCATACTGAGAGGGAAGAAATCTAAACACTGTAGAAGCCACGTCCACGGACAGTGACCACGCCAACTTCTCTCTGCTTATCTGGTGTAGGTCTGCCACCAACCAACACATGACAGTCAAGAGAAGAGTGAAAATGGCACAAAGGGATGGTAAACCTTTCATTTATCTCCCTGGCCAACAGCCGGCTCCAGAAGGCCGAACTAACGGTTTATTAATACCCTGAGCCTCACATGACCGGAGCAAAGCAAGATGAAAGAAAACAAAAGCCTCGAGCCTGTTCTTGCAGGGCTGTTGGCTGAGCTCTGTGACTCATCGCTGGGTGGGAGGTAGGGCAGGGGGCAGAGGGAGGGCAGGCAGAGAGAAATCCATCCAAAACCCACGTTCCATGTGACCACAAGCTCCTGAGAGTGTCCGTTTTAATCTCATCTAAAAATGCACCAATCACAAGGACAAGAAACCTCTGAAGGCCATGACTGTGTATTTAAAGAGAATCCAAAAGCCCTTTGGGCTGGCTTAGATTATCTTCTTTGACTAAGGAGTGAAAGAAATGAGGCAGCAAAAATGCGCCAACTGACCGCACAATGACATGGCCGCTACTCTGTGCTTCACCCTATCTCCAGAGAAAGTCCCTTTTTTTCACTTCCAGGCAGCTGTGGAGCCCGAGAATAGGAGACCTGGATTCCCTAGGTGCATGACCTTTATAACTGTCATTCATTTAGCAAGCATTTCTGAGTGTCCATTCTGTCCTAATGTTGCAGGAGGTGACGGGGTTATGACGATAAAGACACATGATCCCTGGATGATAAAGACACATGATCCCTAGACCCACAGAGTTACTGTCTGTCATCCAGCCCCAGTTTCGTCCTTTCTAATATGCCAAAGAAAAGACTGCCTACTTCATAGGATGGTTATGAGCATCCAGTGAGATGAATGGGTAAAAATTACTGTAAATACCAAATATAAGGCATTATTGTTAGAAGTTTATCTCTCAAATCCCAATCTTTCAGGGAGGTTTAAAAGTTGACACCTGGGGTGGGCAAACTTTTGTAAAGTGCTAAGCAGTAAGTAAATGATTTAAGGTCTGTGGGTCACGGTGTTTCTACAGTGACACTCAGCTCTGTAGTTACAGCACAAAAGCACTGCAGGCAATATGTAAATGGATGTGCATGGGTATGTTCCAATAAAACTTTATTTACAAAAATGGGTGGAGGGGCAGATGTGGCCCCTGGGCCACAGTCTGTCAACTTCTTGCATAAATTATAGAGCTTAGGAGTGAGAGCTCCAGAGTCAAACTGCCTGCCTCAGGTTACGCATCTGTAAGTTATGCATAATAGAACCTTCTTCAGAGTTGCTGTGAATATTAAATGTGTTCATAAAGTACTCACAACTGTGCCTAGTACCAAAATTATACTCAAAAGATGATCATCATTGGCTTTTTATCATAACATAGACACCATTGATACACAAAATTACTGCCAGGCAGAAAATAGTGAGTTACTAGGTAAAAGTACAGGTCATTTAAAATCCCTGTATATCAATGGCATGTGTTGTCATCTAAATGCTTTCAAATTTTAATATTACTTTCTGTTATTTTTTTGTTTGTGATGCATTTACTAGCTCCCTACCTGCTGGTAAAAGTTAATGTTAATACATTTTATAACTAGCATAGTTGTAGCTACCATGAAGTCTTATTTTGCTAACAACAGTGGGTGTCTACTATATGCCAGAGAACATGCTAAGCATTTCACATGCATGATCTTGTTTAATCTTCAATGACAACCCACTGAGGTAGGTTCTCCATTTGACAAGAGACGATACTGTAGCTCAGAGAAGTTAAGTAATTCACCCAAAGACACACTAGTCATAGCAAATGGGGGAATCAAGAACCTAAATATATCTAACAGAGAATATGTATTTTTATAGTAGAAGGACTTCGTTTGTCAAGGCAAATCAATTTGCATGTTGGACCAAATAGTAGTAATACCATGCACTGTTATGGTCTGGGGAATCAGAGTCTAGGAATTTTATATGAATAATATGCTATGATTGGTAATCGACTTTTCACTCTAAGGGAGAAATAACACCTGGAGAGTATAATTAACAGGGTTAGAAGGAGGCAATTGCTTTAGGTCAACCATGGGGTCTACCTGCTAGCTATACAGCAGTATTCTATGGCCTGGACCCAGTATCTTTGTCTCATGGAAGACTAGGCATAAAGACGACAGAACCTGCTAATTTTATTTCTGTGTTAAGAGAGCTATGTGTCCACGGGGGGAGGTTTGTATCTAGCAATTTGTTTACCAAGATGACTGAGCCAATTGGATTCAGAGCCCTTAGCCACAAGACAGTGAAGGCAAATGTCTTGTTTGGAAGTGGCTGTTTGTTTTCTGCCAGGCAAATTTTAGCTCAGGTGCCAGTAATTTGTGGCTATGTGGAAGGAGGGACAGAGGGCGACAGGGAAGAGGGAGGAGGGCTCCGAGTTCCTCCTGAATTTCGTGGTGTCATCACTGTGTGGGCAGTGTGGGGACCATGCATGATCTGCAGGGACTCATTGTGCAGTAAAAAAATGGGACTGCACTACTGGAGGGCAGGATGCTGGCCGCTGCCTGCCCAAACCAAAGCCTACTGCATCAGCTCATGCTAGGTTTGGAGAGGAGATTGTTGTTGTTGTTAGGTGCCATTGAGTCGAGTCCGACTTATAGCGACCCTCATAGGGTTTTCAATGGCTGATTGCTTCAGGATTGCCTTGGGAGTGGGTTGCCACATCCTTCTCCCATTTTGCGGTGCTGGGAATCGAACTCAGGACCATCAGAGACTGCAGAGCAGCGCTCTACCAACTGAGCTAAATCCCAGCCCTTGGAGAGGAGGAGTGGGAGAAAAATCTAGTAGCAGGCAGTGCCATAGAACAAACCTTAGAGTGCGTGTCAACCACAGTTAGAAGCGATGTGTGGAAGGTCAATGGGCAGAGGAGAGATTTCCCTCCTAACTCATATTACTCAAAGAAAACGCAGGTTTTCTCTCTTCCCAGCAGTTCATCCTAGCATGGGACTCGCATTTTCAAAAGTGTATCAGTTCACATCATTTCCCTGCTTATAGTTCTCAAACGGCTTCCCTTTACACTTAGGAAAAGCTGCAAGCTCCTTACCACAACCGGCAAGGTTCTCCAGGGTCAGATTCCTCTCCTCCTCCAGCCTCATTTTGCACCACGGTTCCCATCTCATTCTGCCCTGGCTACACAGGCGACTTTCCTTCTTTGAATGGGCCAACTTCATTCCCACCTCCAGGCCTCTGCTTCTGTCATATCTTCACAGGTTCAGCTGAATCCCATCTTTTGGGTCGCAGTTCATAGGTCGCCTGCCTGGAGCTCAGAGAGACCTTCCCCGACATCTTACATGAAAACCACCTGCTTGGCATCTTCACCTAACTATGGATTCCTTGTCCTTCACTGTTCCCTTCATGCACAGCTGCACTGGCCTTCACTCATTTGCTGACTGTCTTGTCAGGAGATCTGCCTCAGGGCCTCAGGGGACAGTCCTGTTTACCACGCTATCGGCATCTGCCACCCATCAAATGTTTGGTTTTTATACATTTGATTCTTTTAGAATCAAAGAGCCTTATATCTAGAAGGGACCTGGGAAAGAGTTTTACCCAACTTCCCTCCTGCGTTGGATGAGGCAGTTCATAATGATCAAAAGAGATAATTAAGGTCAATGGTGGACCATGGGAAGTGTCAGGCTGGTAGTCACATGGGGTCTGGTTTCAGAATGATGCTCTAATAGTGGCACTTGTTGTTGTTGTTGTTGTTAGGTGCCGTCGAGTTGTGTCAGCCTCATAGCGACCCTCATAGGGTTTTCAATGGCTGACTGTTTCGGGATTGCCTTGGGAGTGGGTTGCCACATCCTTCTCCCATTTTTGTGGTGCTGGGAATCGACCTCGGGACCTCAGAGACTGCAGAGCAGCGCTCTACCCACTGAGCTAAATCCTAGCCCAATAGTGGCACTAGAGCCTGGGAATAAATTATTTTTCATACAAACGCATCTCAAATACTCCCCAGAAGGGCAAGCAGCCAGAGATCTAGAGGAATGCTGACAATTGGGCCTTCAGAACTAATAACAAAAATAGCAGCTCCCACTGCCTGTTAGTTTAAAATGTCAAAACCACATCAAGGTTAACCATGAGGTTATTGCCCAAGCATACTGCATCTCATGGGTGGACATGATTTATGCCCCAATTCCTCCATATCCTAGGATTGTATGGCTCTACAGTTTGTTTGAAAACACCCATCCAGCTTGAGCAAAGGCAGGAGAGAGTTCCAGCCTAGAGACCCAGCCAGGTCTCACGTGCTCAGTACCCAAGCTGAGTGCCCACAGGAAGGTGGTGGTGTCTGTAATAAGCCCTTGGTTACATTAGGCAGTGCCTCTGCCTGCGCTGAGTGCCCTGTGCCTCCAAGACCTTTATTTACTCAATGGATAACACAGATTATAAACCTCGAAGGTTGTGTTCTGACTCTGGGCTTGAGCACTGAGAGGCTGGAAGAGGAAAACTTCCACCAACATCAGTAACCTTCAGGCATGTCAAGATTGGGTAAATATTATTTGAAAGTGCAGCATCTCTCTAACTGAGGGGGCTAAAATAATAGTGAAGGCCAAGTTGACATGAATTAATTGGATCTTCAGCTGAGGGAACCTTGTTTTTCCATCTTCCATCTATCTCAGTTACTTCTGAACTTACTGGGGCCCTTATCCCTGTTGCATGAATCTGAGCCGTGATGTTGGCTCAGTGATCCTGCTTAAACTGGTCTCTCCATCTGTCCCAGCATACTTGACCTCTCCCCTGAGTCTGTGGGGCTGAATGTCATACCCACGCACCATCACTCCCCTTCACTCCCTTTCCTTCCCATCTACCTATTTCTACTCATGCTTTTTGTTCCTGCAAAGTCTTCTGGCCAAATCCTGGAGCCCTTTCAGGACGGGGAATCTCAGGCTCTACCTCTTCCAAGAAGCCATTTCTAATACTCATCGACAGTACCAATCTCAATTTGTCTTTAAGTAGTCATGTCTTGCCCACAGTGGCCCAGAACTATCTGACATCAGGGGCTTGGTCCCACATTAGGTATGTGGGATCAATACAGAGAAGCCTCTTTAGGGTTTCAAGAACATTCACTTAAAGCAAGTTGCCATGTTGTTGTTGTTGTTAGGTGCTCTCAAGTCGTTATTGTCAGTGCTTCTCTGCTGTTCATAGGGTTTTCAAAGGCAGATTGATTTTTGGGAGTGGGTT